>CAUJNA010000668.1:2245000-2290000 GCA_963377175.1 Effrenium voratum | reverse complement strand
AGACCTGGCGTGTTTGCAAGATACACTTAACACGCCTGCCGTTCTGTTCTCCGTGTTGTGTACCCCTCCCCCCAAAAAGAGAAAAGAAAAAAGGCACGAACAAACAAACAAAACCCACAAACTCTCACACAAGCCTCGACCCTTTCTTTTGGCAGCCGCGAGGCGGTGTTGTTCAAGATGATGCCCTCGGAGAGATGCTTCAGCCCGGAGGCTAGCAGTTGAGCATCCTGGTCGTCGAGCATGAGAAAGGCGGGCACCCGGCGCTGGGTGTCGTTGGTTCCGGAGCGGAACCTGAGGAATGTGCGCGGGGATCCGGGGACGGAAAACACTCCGTTGAGGCGTCCCGCATTTTTTCTCGAAGGTTTGGAGCCCAGTGGTTTGGCGGTTTGTTGCACGGTTCTCCACTTACCCTCTATAAAACCAGGGGTTAAGTGCCCAAACCAACAATCCAAACCACCAATTAGGGGTTGCCAGACCCTATAAACGCTGGTTGATACACCACCCGACTGGTGCAAAGTGGACTTGGGTTGGCTCCCTTCGTTGGCTAAGTGGACATAAGCCGCAGTCGTGCGTGCTTTTCAAGAGCTGTCCGCTCTTGACACATTGGAGAGGAACATTTCAGGTCGCCTGTGGAACCTTTTGAACATTGGACATGGGAACCTCAAAGCCAACCACATGGAGATCCCAGTCACAGATTTTCAGGGATCTCTTTTGAAAAATCTGAATGCACCTGATATACGGTGCCCTGAGAAGGATCAAAGGTGAGGTAAGTCAAATCCCTTTGACAGAAACATGAGTGCACAAACTCCCGTTTCCATAGTGCCCAAGGGAGGCTTCAAACCATTTCAATCCACGCATGGGGATCCCTGCATTGCATATTCGCCACATGGGTGTGGCTCAAAATTAACCAGGAGGGGCAAACCGCAGGTTTTGGTCCATGTTTCCACTTACCAGGGCAACCCATTTTGGAATTCCGGTTTGTTGAGCCACAGCCACGTGCCATAGCGAGACCAAAACCCCCCCCCCCCCCACGGCCCCTCCGCTCGAGCCGAGGCGTGGGCGCCGCCGGCGGCGCGCGCCGCCGCCCGCGCCCACGGCCAGCGCGGCGCTGGGCGCCAGGACGACGCCCTCGGCGCCCGCGGCGGCGGCGACGGCGGACTTCGCGCGCCGGGAGCAGCCGCCCGCCGCCGCCAGCAGCCAGAAGCTCAGCGTTCGCCGCCCCTCGACGTCGGCTGTGTTTAAAAAATGGCGGGGGGGCCGAGGAAAGACACACAAAAAAAGGGTGGGCCCCTTTTGAGGGGATCCCTCAAATTGTGGTTTTCCTCTTGCTTTTCAAAGCTCGCAGAAACAAATAACGTTTGGTGAATGAGCAATCGAAGGGGGTAGAAATGCAAGACCTGAGTGCGTCCAGAGCCTATTGACGTTTGGTGCCAAGCGGTCAAGGTTTGAAAACCGGCCCATCTGCTTTGGAACCAACTCACTTGTCATGCTGAATTGAAACCGGGAAGATTCATTGGGAGGTGCTCCGTCAAAGTGCGAGCCCTCTGTGAATCGACTGGCGCTTCGATCCGGGGCCAATACTACATTTCAACAGGTTCCAAAAGAGTGAACCAAGCAGTCCTGGCCCAGCAGGAACACCAAGAAGCGCAGCAAAAAGCAAAAATGATACTAATAATCATGATAATATAATAACAATAGCAATAATAATAATATATAATATATAGTAATAAAAACGAGCCTCAAGGTCCGGCAGGTGGGCCGGGCTCGTTCTTTAGGAATCGGATCCAATGTGGCGCAGTGTTCCGGTAAAGCCGAGCTCAAAAAAGGGGCCAAGTCCCAGCACGTCTTCTTCACACTTTGCTTTCCTTTTGGAGCACGTCTGTCTCCAAACGTTATGGGTGTGACTTTTGTTAGGCCCCCAAATGGTGGTTTTCCTCTTGCCCGTTAAAACCCACCAAAAAGGGGGATATACCCCTCCGAAGAGAGTCTGTGTAGTGTTTCATGTTCTCCTTGTGGAAGGTGTGCTTTTATGAGTTGTTGGCGGCCCGAAGCAATCACCACCCACCCAAAGATAGCAATCTCTGATACTTCCGTTCAAACACGATGCTCATGACTTCATGAGTTGATCTAAGTTGGGTATTCCGCAATAACGTCCTGCAGCATATAGCTGTGGGCCAAATCCTATCTTCGCTGTCTGTGGGCTTGCATGATCCTTTGGCAAGCCATGCTGCTGGCTGCTGACTTGTGGGACATACTCTGGTGACACTGAGTCTATATTCCTTTCAAATTGCCTGGACTCTTGTTTCTTTGTAGGGCTTCCATGTTGCATTAACATTTGCCTGGACTCTTGGGTGATGACCGTCTCAGGCATAACAGGGGGCAATTTTTCCTGCAACTGTCTGATGGCAAGGGATTCAATCTTCACGCATCTGACTCACCTGTGAAAATACCTGTCTACCCTCCACTTTTAGTCACAACCAATAGACTTGGTAATTGTGCAAAGCAAGTTCCCCACAGCTTACGAGAAATCAAAAGGGCGCCTACCCCTGCAAGAACTCCCTGCTGACCTCCAATTGCCCTGGACCCAGGTGCTCGTTTCACAAAATTTTCTCACCAAAAAAAGCACCTGCACCACCAACTGCTCTTTGGTTTCCAAAACAAACGGGATTCTGGACATGGTTTAAAAAGCAGCAGTTGGGATCCTGCTGCCGGCAGGTTCCTCTTTTGTTGTTGACGGCCTGAGTTTATGTGTCTGTCCTTTCTTAGTGCTCCCCAAAAATGGCATCGCTTTTGCCGTTTGGACTCCTGTAACAGCCAGACGGGGTACCAACTCCCAAAAAAGGGAAAAGGCCAGACCCTCATAACGACTGTTTCTCAAAACTGGAGATTTTTCAGGCGGTTTCCCTAAACCCTAAACCGCACCCTAAGCGCTCTGATTCATGAGGCCCACCTCCACTGCCCGAACGAACGTCTGGCGCCTGGTTGCCGGGACGCTGCCCAGAGAAGCCCTGCAGGAGCCGGTCGCCGCCGACGCCCATGATCTCCTGACGTAACATCTAAGAAAGTGTCAAATGGAGTTGGCCCCCGCAACACGGGTGTATCATGCTGGGAGACGACGCGGAGCGCCAGCTTTCATGCTGGTTCTTACGTTGTTGTGCCTTTTTTGGCATGGTGGTAATTTGGTGCTTCTCTTGGTCTCGCAAGGAAACACCCCGAAAAGCGATGCCCAAGCCACCCGACACAACAAGCAAGGATCTGGTTGAACGAATGATGTTTGAGCCACCCACTAGGTGATGTTTGTGCAACCAGAAGGTACTTGTTTGCGTTGTGATGTTAGAACCAGCTAAAAGGCGATGTTTTTTAACAACTGGAAAGGCGCTTGCTTGAATCATGATTTGCGAAGCACCCGAAAAGAAATGTTTAAACAGCCATACAAGTGCTGCTTTGAACCATGATAGGTGATATTAAGCAAACACACAGACACACACACACACACAAAAAAAAACAAAAACAGAAAGGTGATGTATTGAGCGATGATGACGTAAAATTCCCTACTGATACATGGTCGCCTCCAAACAAAGCATCGGAGAGCTTTATTATTAGGTTCCCGCGGTTCTTGGCCAGAACGGTTTCAGAGTGCGTTGTTAGTATTGGGTTCCAATTGGACAATGGGGGACCCCTTTGTGATTTGCAAAACAAGTGTGCAAATTGCAGCTTTTGAGTAAGACCTTGTGAAGGAAACCTTATGGAGACCCCAATAATAGAAACCAGAATACAACTTTTAAGTAAGGCCTTATGAATGAGAAGCCATTGCTGCTTGTGCCTGCAGGATAGATGAGATGACATCATATCACCAGCACATATCCTGAACTTCCTCAACAGCCATGACCTGATCATTAGGGTGGTCCCTAAGGACATCTAGGGAGTTTGGCTGAGTTCATCTGGTCTCCACAGAGTTTAGTATTGGCTTTGTATTGGGTAATAAGTAGACAAAATAGTATTGGCGATTGTAGGGATCCTATTCTTGGGGGTCCGTTTATCAATAGGAAGAAGTGACTATACCACCAGAAAGGTGATTGTTTGAACCACGATTCCAAAATCATCCAAAAAGGTGATGTTTGAATAATCCAAAAGGCGTCTTATTGAACCATGATGTAACCATCCGAAAAGGTGATGCTGCAACAACCAGAAAGGCGCTTTCTTGAACCATGAGGTTGAAGTCAGCCGAAAAGGTGATGTGTCAACAACCAGAAAGGTGCTTGGTTGAACCATGACGTTAAAACCACCCGACAAAAGTGATGTTTAAGCAACCAAGAAGGTGCATGTTTGAACCAAGACGCTAAAACCACCCGACAAAAGGGATGTTAAAACAACACGACTTGTGCTTGTTTGAACTATGATATTAAAAACCACCCGAAAAGGTGATGTTGAAACAATCAGAAAGGTTAAAACAACCAGAAAGGCGCTTTTTTGAACCATGCTGTTGAAATCAGCCGACAGGACAAATAGACCTCCCTGTTATCGGAGCATCGCTTCGCGCCTTTCTGGTGACGCGGCTGCAAAGGCGGCGATCCCCCGGCGCCAGCAGCAGCATCGCCATGGTGGACTCCACGTTTCGGTTGTGGCGGAAGAGCGGCTTCAGCAAGTAGCTGGCAGAGGAATTTCTCTCAAATGCTTTGGGAAACCATTAAAAGGAAACCCTGGCCAAAAGTAGGGATCTACAGGGAACCCAAAAGGAAGGAAACTGGGGCAGTGGGAATTTCGCGAACTTTGGAGCTTTGAATTTGCAGGGAAACCAAAAGGAAAGCCTTGGAACCTGAAGACACCCCTATTTTGAGAAGCACACGTGGTCTCTGAATCGGCGGCTCTCAGGCCCTACATGGGATTGTCTGCAAATGCAATACGGAGCCCAAAAAATCCCTCTGCGTCCCATTCAAAGAAGCCTAAAACCATTTCTTGCGCGATCCGTTGTTGGACCAGTTTGTATTTCAACAATCACCTTCGGGAATCCCTAGGGCGCCAAATCCATCAATTTAAATTCCACAACCCGTGTCGGGAAGCCAGAAAGGGAACCTTCGCAAGGGAAGGGCCCCCCAAAGCCCATCGACTTTTGATTCCATCAAATGTTTGGGTTTTGAGGCTAGGCACGATAAACTTCATGAAACGGAGTTGCTTTTACTGCGGTTCAACTACACCCTAGTTTCACCATGACCAATTTTTACCGACAATAGCCCAACCCAGGGTTTCACTTTTTTGACAGACTTAAACTGCAGTGGTTCCTTGTCTCCCCCCCTTTGGGCGAAAAGACAACCTGGGTTTAAGTCTATCTTGAATGAACCACTGTTGACCCCGGATTAATAGACCCCTGTGTATTAGTATGGGGGTGTTCCCCTCCAAAAGTGATGATTCCCACTAAAACCAGGGACGCCCCCATATTAATAATTAAACCCGGGGTCAACATCACTAGGTTTGAGTCAACGAAATCAAAACGTGGAACTCTTGGCTCTGCTGGTTTCGCGGCTCGGCGCAAGGCCTGCCAGCCACCGGCTCCGGGGCCAGCACTTGCATCTCGCACACGCCTCTCGAGACGAGAAAGAACAGCGCTCAGCTCGGCTTTGGCAACGAAACGAATGGCGCCCGCCTTTTGGGGGCAATACCAATGGACATGTGTTGAGCTTGCGAGTGGGAAACCACTCGAAGTCATGATTCAGGCCAATGACCAACAAGTCCACCTTTTGCAAACGACATAAACTGGTGAAGCCTTTGGGGCCATGACGAAACATGTTGCCAAAAAAAGAGTGGGGACACTAACAGGTGAACGAGGTCCATCAGTTGGGCGCTCATCAGCTCAAATGTGCGAGGAGAAAGGACCATGTCAACATATGTCGAGGCATCTCAACACTTCAGCAAACATCTTCCCACATTTGCAACTTTAAAGGGCAACCAAGCAAAGTGGGCAGAAGTTTCTCTGGGTTCTATGAAAACCACAGGGTAGCCTCAGAAAAGTCACCCCCAAATGGCAAGCGGGAGATTTTCCATTCTTCGCGATGGCGGGAAAACGGGTTGAGCTTCGGCGGATTTGCCAAAGGACTCAAACCGGACACCCTCGGGAACAGAGCATCCCAACGCAAAACGGCGCTTCTTTTTGCGGCAAGCCGTGGCCAAAAGCAACTGGCAACCCTACCAGCACCCGGGTCCCAACCTACCAGCTTCTTCATCCAGATCCAAAATCCCAACTTTTTGTGGGGAAACCAAGAAGCAGTGGCTGGGTGGGGAGGTGGAGGATAGGAGATTCCCTTGGCGCCATTTCCCATATCAAACTTAAGGTGCCTCAACCGGGGGAATCCTGGTTCCCCCTGTATCCCTGATACTTGGTTCTGGCCCCGTTATATCATGATCAAAGTCACCCCCGTTCAGTGGGTTAAAGGGAAACAAATGATTCCAGTTTCTGACTTTGATCACCCCCAGAAGCCGTCCACAAAAATGACCCCTACAATTTCCCTGGCGGTCGGTGGCTGCCCATGGCCACGCAGGTCTCGCCGAGACGCCGCTGAGGCCGTTGCTGGCGACGTGGCCTCCCTCCCAGGTCCCGTCTGGGCGACGGAAAGAGCAGCTGCTGCGGAGACCCACCTCGAAGGAGGCAATCGCAACATGGCGGGGCAGCCCTGATCATGGGTATGGAGAGACCCCCTTTTTCAGGCCTCCATTGCTGGGCGATGCCTCCCACTTTTTCTGGGGAGGCTGCTCCATAAGAATTACTTGTGTTGACCCCTCCGCAAAAAGTGGTTTGCCTGTGGGTTCAATGGACTACGCTTGCTTTCCAAAAAGTCAAAGTCTAAAAAGTCCAACCCAGTAGCAATCAAGAATAGGGCTGTCAAGGTTCAGGTCCCTTTCGAACTGCTCTTGAATTCGGCCAATAGTGCCAACCGAGGCGGTTCCTCGTAAGTGCCCTACTTGCCAAGGACCTGCAAGTGCCCTGGGGAAACCAGCGTGCCACACAGTCGGATGTTGATTCTCGATAACAGACTAACGGCCGTGTGTGTGTCAGTGTGTGAACTAGAAATCCCACACGTGGCTGGTATCCTTTCTGTTTCATCCCAAATCGCCTGGTGTTGACTTCTTTTCTAGAGCGCTTCTCTTGCACACCCACACACACAAAGACACACACAGAGACACACACAGAGACACACACACACAGAGACATACACAGAGACACACACAGAGACACACACAGAGACACACACAGAGACACACACACAGAGACACACACAGAGACACACACAGAGACACACACACACAGAGACACAAACACACAGAGACACACACACACAGACACACACAGACAGACACACACACAGACACACACACACACACAGACACAGACACAGCCACACAGCCACACAGAGACACACAGAGACACACAGAGACACACAGAGACACACAGAGACACACAGAGACACAGAGACACACAGAGACACACAGAGACACACAGAGACACACAGAGACACACAGAGACACACAGAGACACACAGAGACACACAGAGACACACAGAGACACACAGAGAGACACAGAGAGACACAGAGAGACACAGAGAGACACAGAGAGACACAGAGAGACACAGAGAGACACAGAGAGACACAGAGAGAGAGACACAGAGAGACACAGAGAGACACAGAGAGACACAGAGAGACACAGAGAGAGAGACACAGAGAGACACAGAGAGACACAGAGAGACACAGAGAGACACAGAGAGACACAGAGAGACACAGAGAGACACAGAGAGACACAGAGAGACACAGAGAGACACAGAGAGACACAGAGAGACACAGAGAGACACAGAGAGACACAGAGAGACACACAGAGACATACAGAGACACACAGAGACACACAGAGACACACAGAGACACACAGAGACACACAGAGACACAGAGAGACACAAAGAGACACAAAGACACACAGACACACAGACACACAGACACACAGACACACAGACACACAGAGACACAGACACACAGAGACACAGAGACACAGAGACACAGAGACACAGAGACACAGAGACACAGAGACACAGAGACACAGAGACACACAGAGACACAGAGAGACACAGAGAGACACAGAGAGACACAGAGAGACACAGAGACAAAGAGACACAGAGACACAGAGACACACAGAGACACAGAGACACAGAGACACACAGAGACACAGAGACACACAGAGACACAGAGAGACACACAGAGACACAGAGACACAGAGACACAGAGACACAGAGACCCAGAGACACAGAGACACAGACACACAGACACACAGACACACAGACACACACACACACACCACACACACACACACCACACACACACACACGCACCCACCCAAACCCCCGGACCGCGAATTACTTTAGAGCCATTTCAACATGGGTCCTTGCGCTTGACACACACGCACACACATGGTTCCCAACCCACCAAGTTATGCTTCAGCGCGGTTCCTATAGACACCAAAGCGGGCTTGCCTAAAATTCATACTAGGGTTGTCCATGAGATCACAAATCGTTTGCAACACTTCCGGCAAATCAATTCTACTCGTTCAAGCCTTTCTTGCGCTTGGGCAAGCCATTTGGGCCCGCTTACAAGCGCGAGGCGAGAAATTGCCATGTTGGGATTTAGCACGACAGGATGCACGATCCCAAAATCTCGATTGATGGTTGGAACGTCCTTGAACCTCCAATTCAAGGCCGACTTGGAAAACCACCGGCATCTAATCCCATGCTTTTTCAAAGGGCACAACCCCACTCGCTCCCCCCCGCAAAACAGTCGCCATAGACATTTGCCTAAATCAGGTCCAAATCTCAGTCGGGCGCCTGGGTTGATCGCGCCTTGTTCAACTCTCAAGCTAACTTTCACATCTGTCTCCCCACTAGCAGTTCAGCAAAAGGCGCCCGATGGTCAAATTGGACTTCCAATATTGAGACCCAAATGGCTTCGTTCCCCAATGAGATATGGAACCCGACAAAAGGTGTGCAGTTGCTGATACAACCCCCAAGAAGCAGAAACCAAACCAACCTGGAGATGACCATGTCTTTTGAGAACCCCTGCTGCAGGAATAGCCCAAATTGGAACCAGTCAGACGGGTGGCTTCCTTTCGGTTTCCCTTTAACACATGATTAAGATGACCAACCCGTTTGTTCTAAGCGCAGCCAAGGGAATGACCCCCTTTTGACCAGAGCCCTGAGTCAAGTTGAAACACACGCCGAAAAGGGGCACAAACTCCAATCGCCTCAACCCCGCAAAAATCAACTGGATGGATCAAAATGGGGGGGTACGCCCGCCCCCAACCCAAAGGGCTCCGCATTTTGTCAACCTGGATTACTACCCGAAGTGAAGGATCCCCTCTTACACGTGACACCCGTCTGCACTTTGAAGTGGACGTAACTTTGAATTCCACATCTTCCGTGCCACTCAAAACTTGCTGCTCGATGAGACATGACCCTCATGAACCATCCAACTGTGGTCTCCTTTGAACGGACCAAGGCCACTGAACTGGGGTTCATTCCATTTCACCTTCGCCCTGCCGCGATCCCAAGAAGGCGCCCGTGGGGTTTTCTTTCTGCGGCGAGCGGCGGGCCAGCGGCTGTGCCAGTCCCCGGCCACGCCGGAGATCAGCAGCCCTCGGGTTTTCAAGGATCTCACCGAACGGAAGCCGAGCCATACTCAAAACCCGGCCTTAAAACGCTTGGCTGTTTCAAGTAGTGTTCTTTGTGTTCTGAACAACATGGATGAACCTGGTTTTGGACAATCTAACAACTGATCCACTATCAAAACCCGGTCATTATCAAAATGGTGAACCCAGAATCATGCTTCAAGGATTGAACAGGCGGACTTCCGCGCTGTATGACCGGGATTGTCCCTTCCCCTCCAATTACCCGGGTGTTGATTGTGACTCATGTTTTGTTCCTCCGAATAGTTGGAACCCATACCTAGAGCTTCTCCAAGATGTTGGGCTTCATTTGGGGTTCCCTTTTGAACCCTACGAGGGGCACCTAAATTGCTGATACTTCAGCGGCACCCGAGACATATGACCTGAGTCAACATCCCAACTTGCTCACCGTAAGCATACGCCCGCTCCGCGTGTCCGAACTCCCCATAGAGCAAACATGGCCGAAACGGAAACCAAAGCAAGCCAAAGCACACCAAACAAAGCCCAAGGAAACCAAACAACACCCAACAAAAAACCAAGGAAACCAAAGGACCCCCTTCTACCCTTGAGCTTTGGCCAGGCTCGTTCTTGCCAACCCCTTCCCGCCTCCGCCCAGGGAGAACTTGCCAGCTGGGCACTTCAAGCACTTCATCTCCGGCGCCTCCTCCAGCTGCACGCCTGGCGCATCTACCTCCCACTTCCCGGCCCTCTAGGCCAGCACAAAGCCTTGGGCTTTGGCCCCACCAAACATGGACTGGACTGAACCAAACAAGCGGAAACAGGCGACAAGGTGGTAAGGCCACGCTGCCTTTTCAAACATCAACAAAGTCTCCCAGACACCTTCCTCTCAGACACCCAGGTGGTGCTGGCGTCTAGCGTGGGCCCATTGCAATGTGACTTTATCACGTTGCAAATTTTTCCCAGCCAGATGTTCAGCGTGCCCGGCCTAGATGCTCACCGGCCAGACAACTGGTCCGACAGGAGACATTCAGGAGCGGCCGCGGCTGGACGCCCGCGGGGTCGCAGAAGCGAACGTAGGGATACACGTTCCGCTTCTCCTGTTCAGACCGGCGCGCAGGGCGAAGCACTCCGGCGCGATTTCGGCGAGTTCGTCCAGAAAAAAGAAAGCACACTGGACAGGTAGAGAGCAAGAGAAAGAGAGAGAGAGAGAGAGAGAAAAAAAAAAAACATGTGAAAGAAAGAGACAGAGACAGAGACAGAGACAGAGACAGAGACAGAGACAGCAAAAGAGAAAGAGAAAGGGAAATAGAAACAAGCCAAGGATGAAGAGATAGATCAAGACAAAGAGAAATGAGACATGGAAGAGAAGGATAAATAAGAAGATACATGCAAACAAAAAGGGAAAGGGAAAGGACAAAACAAATGGAAGTGAAAGATAATAAAGGATAAGAAAGGGACATATCACAAAAGAAGAAACAATAAAAGAGAAATGGAAAGCGGAAGAGAATCGGAAAGGGAAGGATAACGAGACAAAAAAAAAGGACAAATAAAAAGACAAAGAGACAAAGACAGGACAAGAGAAAGAGAAAGCGAAAGGGAAAACTACAGAAAAAGAGAAAGATAAAGAAAGGGACAGCCAAAGAGAAAGGGAAAGAAAAAGGGAAAGAGACAGAGAAAGAGACCGAGAAAGAGAGAGACACAATGAACAGCAATGACACATCTGATCTGGGCGACTATTAATTCACCAATCAGCAATCCGGGATCACGCACGAATATTCGTAGGTTTTCGGTGCATGCTGCAACGGACAAGTCTCTTTCGATTCTCGGGGCAGGCGGCCGGCGGCAGGCGGCAGACTGCAGGCGCCTCGTGGCATTTGCCGAAGGCGAAGCGCCAGTCGGCTGCACGGCAGCTTCGGGTGTCGCCAGGTTGCGCGAGCAGAGCCAGGGCAAACGCCAGCGAGAGCCACATGGCATGGGGACGTCGACGCACTCGACCGGGGTGAAAACCCAAAATTGGGGAACTCATGGGTCTCAGCCATGAGGCGAGCTCGTTTAACCCTGGCGTGGTTTTGTTTGGGTCGCGAGGTGGGCCTTGGGACAAGTGGATGATGGCCACAACGGATCACCTGAGTGGGTTGCTTTGGCTCGGCTTTATTGCCTCGCAAAAATACTGGATCCAAAAGCACCTCACACACGCCACGGGCGGGTCTTGCTTTGAGGGTACTCTTTTTTTTGGTGGTTTTCAAGGAAAGGCGATCCTTCTTCTGATGGAACGCTTGCGATGGCCTGGTCGTGCTCGCTCCATCCAATGGTCCAACAGTGTCTGGTACCAAACGAGTCGTTTGGCTCAGTGGATCTTATGGAGCCTAAATCAAAGCTGCAAAGCCAAAGTCACGCGGATGCATCTCATCCGATCCCAAATTACTGAAAGAGAGATCCCAAAAATTAACCTCTAACATTGTGGTTTAAAAAGGACACACCCCCGGCCCAAGCGCAATCTTCAGAACCTCTCAAACTGTTCACTTCAAACGACCCAAAATTAACAACGCTGCTTGAGCTGTGCTAGTGCCCCATGCGCGGTCCTTCCTTGGCAATTCGAAACACGGACTGTGTTGTGCCAAGCGGGTTAGTACCTACCCCTGTACTAGGGCATGTGTTATATATGTATACAGGAGCACTCCTCCAACATAAACTCAGCTTCTCCCTAATTGGTTTGGAGATTGAGGGGGTGCTTCCCATCCCTTTACAAGAACCAGAGGCTCCAAATCCCCAATCCAAACCACCAAATCACCGAAACTCATAGGCAGGGGTTGTCCTCATATCCGTATTGGGCGGTTGAAGTAGGGATCGGTCTGGCTCAACTGGAGGCCAGGCAGCTCCCCACGCCCGAGCAAACAAACTGCGCAACGCTCGAATGCATGGATAGCACACACCAACAAACAAGCAAGGATTATAATGTAGCAACCACAAAGACAAGAATAAACACGGCACACCGTGATAGAGGAGATCCGCTCTTCTTTTCCGATGCAAATGTGAACCCTTCAGCTGCAACCTTCCTGCTTTCACGCATGTCCCGCTCACTGTGAGCCTCAATCAGCTCGGCAACGACAAGCGTAACGTGGTGTGTCGGTCGGAAATAGATTCGCGTTCCGTAGCTTCCACTGGCCCTTGATTGAGCAAAGCGATCACAAGCTGTGGACATTGTTCAGCTTGTTTTCCCAATGGGAAACTTGGGTAAGCCCTTTCATAGTTTTCATGAGTGTGGGCCCCCTTCCCCTTCCCCAACTAAGCACTCGGCACTGGGGTGGTGCGTTGGCCCTAGACTCATGTCCACTGTTTTCAGTCTCCGTTGTTCCAACACCCAGCTTCGCCGGCCTCATGTGCATTCCTTTGGGCTGATAGGGCCTAAGGGTATATCTGGATGAATCTGCTCCAAAGGAAGCTCAACTTTCGCCCGTTTGGCGCGTCTCTCTTTTTTGGACCCCCAAAATGGCGCAAATGGTTCTCCTGGCTTTTGACAATGATCTACCCGCAAAAGACATGCACTTGGCCCTTCGCTCCTTTGCTTCCCGGGCCCAACCCGAAACCCGCCCGTCTCGAGGTATCCGGGCGGAAGTAGCGCGGGCAGAGTTCCGGCAGCCAGGCGGGATCCACCTCACGCGACCGGAGCGATCCTCTTCCGCGATGTCCAACTGGAACAGGAAGTCATCCAAAAACATGGAAAGAGTTCCCTACAGGAAGTCAGGACATTCTCCAACTGTTTGACATCCCTTGTTTCCTTTTGTTGGAAGTCTTTTGGTCCAAAAACATGAAAGAGTTCCAGTCAAACTGAGTCCCCAAATTGTTTGGATGCCTTGCTTTCAAGAAATGGGAAAGTGGACAGTGGGTGTTTTCAGAAGGACTGGTGTCAGAACTCTTTCTCACTCCATTGATGTCACCATGGTGTACTTCTCCTCCAAACCAAGGCATGTGAGTCATATCTGCCATAGTACTAAAGGTGTCTACCCAACACTATGTCAAGAATTCAATTTGTTGGTTGGGACGTACCCAACACCTCCAATCACCCGGGTGTTTTTTGTAGAAGCAATGTGGAAGACTTGGGGTTTATCTGCATGAGACATAGGTCTAAGAAACGAGCAAACACAGCAAACGCGCTCCAGACTTGCTGTTCATTGACCCCCTCGTGTACTCCAGGACTCCAGGGATTATTCCTGGAGCATGGTCTGGGGGTCCCACCTCCGTAACTATCCGCAAGTAGCTCTTGCTGGTGATCACCAAGTCGGAGTAGATGACGCAAGGCCTCACAAAACCCACAAAAAATGCGCCGAATCGGATCTCAATTCGATCGATGGCGCATGCCAATCGGATGTTTGGATGGTAAGTGAACTTCTTTCTGAATGTCAATTTGGTGGGTGTGCACACTGACATTTGTTGGATGACGTGACACATGAGTTTGGCATGCATAGAATTCTATATTATACAGTATTTATATATTTATTGATTTACTCGCGTTGATCAAAACTCCTTGCCCCCGCAAACGGCCATTCTTGGCGACACAGACTTCTTTCGCGAATCTTTCGCGCATAACTATCGCATGGAACGAGTTTTACGACACCTCGGCATTTTGTGATAGCTTTGGCAACCGTGCATATCGAGAAATTGCCACGCCTGCATGAGGGCAGTCCAGTTACCGAGCCCAAAAGTCACCGCCAAAGTCTGTCCGCATGGAAAATGCCTCGCAAAGAAATCCACCTTTGAATGCCCCCCTTACGATGTTTTTTTTTGCGTCACTTTCGCCACGAACAAACAACTCATTCGCGGACTGAATCACGAAACTTTTGCGGAGACAAACGCTTGATCTGATGGCCACTTCTTACATGACTCAGTACAAGGACATACAAGGACCTTTATACATATTGCGAAACTCGTCATATAGTACATACTATAAGCAGTCATAATTATCGATCAAAACACTTTTTAAACATCAGACCAAGGCCTGGGCGGTTGTGGTGTGCGCCGATGCAGCACACTTGAAGGGTGCAGCTTTGCTTCCTTCGAGCAAGTGGCGACTTCAGCAATAGGGAACTGCAGCAATGGAAGCCCACCGGTTGCTGGAAGTCGTTGAGGTACTTGTGTACACTTCCATGATTGCTGGAAAGATGAAGGAGAGCATTCGAGGCTTTGACCGCTTGAAGGCTTGCCCACAGAAGACACACACATTCTCTCTCCCTCTCTCTCTGTCTCTCTCTCTCTCTCTGTCGCTGTCTCTAACTGATCATTTCTCTCTTTGCCCCGCCTGTCTGGAGAGAAATGTGCGGTACGAATTCTGATTGACGTCATCCCGCCGCGCTGTCTGTGTAAAGAGGCCCTGCCATGCTTCTGACAGCAATCTGAGGCGTTGCCATTCGGAACAGGGGTTGATCAAGTTTCCTGGCCCCAAAATAGCCACGGGTAGCCTTTCGCATGTAGTGAAAGTCATCTTTTTTGGTGGTTTCCCTAATGGCCATCCCATGCATCACGGACCTTTTGATCAACCCCCAAAGGCACTCAACGCACCATCTTGGTCCGAAAACCATTGACAAACGCCAAATACCCCGAAGTGGTGCCCAGTCCCTGGAAGCGGCACCTCCTTTTCAGCAACCCCAGCGCCTTTAGGAGGCACCTCCGTACTGTCGCCCAATTCTTCGGCCTCGCGACCAAATGGCTGTGGTCAAAACCAATGGTACGATTTTGGTTGGTAGGTGCACCACCCATTTTAGAACCTATTTTAGTGGGGATTGGGATGTTCACAGGGGGTACGATTTGGATTTTCACCCATGGCCAAATGACTCTCACCTGGATCTCTTCTTTACAGGTGGAGTTGTCATAGGGCATGTTGCTTTTGGGAATTCCAACTTCTGGGCTGGTCTTGAAGGGATAACTTTGGACACCAACTAGTAGGGAGTTCCCCCAATTCTGAGATGTGTCAAAGAGAGGTCCCAAGAGAGGGTAAAGGGGACGTGTTGTTGCCAGCAATCAAGAGTCCTTGTTTCCCTGCAGAGACTCCGGCTTGAGGAGTCATGTGTTTTTTTGGATTACTCTGATTGGAACTACCTACCCCATGGAACCAGACCGGCCATTGGAAAGCTGTGTTTCTCGTAGTCGGTTCCAGGTTGCGTGTTTGCAGATGGGATATCCTCCAAAAACAGCTCATGGTTCATTTAAGTCTTTGCCACAAATGCCGAGGTCTTCGAGCATCGATGTTAGCCCCGGAAAAAGGAACCCGGCAGAATGTTCAAAGGGTAACTACTCCGAAGTAAAGAATCCCCAAAATGAGGCGCAGTCCTGGTTTTTAACCACGGGAATTGTCTGGATCTTCAAAATAAATGAGAAGTCCCCTGCAACATGGAGCCACCCTTCCATAAATCACCCAGCGCCAATGAATCTCCACATTCCCTCGGGTTCCAAACATATCTCCGCTTTCATCACCCCACCCACAGGAAGCTTCTTTTGAATTACCCTAAAAAGGTGATGTCTGAATTTATTAACTCACCCCCGGACCAAACGCCAAAAACGAAATATGACAGTTTATTCTTATTTCTACCCCCATGGAATGATGATTCCCCTGTAAATACCGACAAACCATGGCTTCAACGCTCGTTTCAACTCGTGGTGCGAAAAACGGCTCTCGTCCGTCTGAGCCTCCGACCCCCCGCAGCTTGAAATCTGATCCGCGCCCCAAGCCTTTGGCTCGCGCGAGGAATCGCCGCGCGAGTTGCAACCCACGCGTAGCGGAAGGCGCTTTTTGGTGTCCGTGAATGCAAAAAGGAGCACTGCCTCCCCCCCCGCAAAAGAAACCACACACACAAATCAACTGCCACTTTTGAGGCTCTAGCTTTCGCTTTGGGGCTCCGAAGTCAGGCAATCCAGAACCCGGTGGGAGCGATACCAGCGGCGATTTGTCTGGCTGCCCTTCCAATCATCGCAATAGATAGGTTTTGGAAGTCCTGCAGTTTCAAACGTCCACCTCCATTGACGAGATTTGAGACCTGAGAGCCCAGCTTCCTTTAGGACCTCCTTCAGTTGGTTGCGAATCGTCACCTCGGATCGTGGCCCAACCGCACCGTAAGCCCCTCCGTCTCAGGATGCGTTAAGCCCCTTAAGAAATGGACACCACTCATTCACTAGTGGATGATGAACAGCTTGATCAACGACTACAATGGTCCAAACCACAACTTTTGACTGTTCAGCCTGCCAGGGCGGGGTGCAACAGGGTCTAAAGTAACATCCGTCAAAATGAAATGAGCCCCTTTTGGTCTGGTGCCATGCTGCGCCACATGCAAACGTAGCCCTCCGTCAAAACCACTGCCAAGGTGACGTCTCGCAAAGGATTGAGGAATGCCTCGAACAGCCGTAACAACCCTTGGGTGTGTCCGAGAACTGGCGACCCTCTTGGTTGGGACTTCAGGGAAAGCTGGAGAGCAACCCTCTGCTTCCATGCATACCCCAAGAAGCACAAGGGGTACAGACAGGCCGCTCCGCTTATTTGGTTTGGGTTGGGATCATCCAAATACCTGTCATTGGGCAAATCTCAAACCGGGTTTCCCTTGAACCAACCCAAAGTGAGCATGTTTACTTTGTTTTCCCTTGAATACAACCAAAGGGTACCAACTCCAACCATAACACAATGACACACACACACACACAAACTCATATTGACTGCCGCATACCCAGCCGCTGGTTTGATTTTGGTGAGTAACCTCAATTGTCTAGTGCTAACTCCCTGAGTCTGGTGCATGTAGGGGTACCCCCAAACTGGTGTCTTTCTGTTGGCTTCGCTTTAAAGCAACCCTTGAAAGGGGAAAACAAAAAAAAACGCACACAAGCAAACACAAAAGTAAACAACCTCACAAACAAACAGAAATAAACAAACAAACAAACAAACAAAAAAGCAAACAAGCAAACAAGCAGACAAGCAGACAAACAGAGAAATAAAAAGGCCAGACAACAAACAAACAACCAACACATTTACAAATTCGCAAACAAACAAGCAAACAAAAAACAACAACCACACACGCATACAGGCATACACATGCCCAGCCCGTGTTTCTCGCTCCGAGCACAGCACGGTCTTCTCCAGCGCGGAATGGTTCAGCGAGTTCTGCGCCGCAAAGGCCTCTCGCGATTTCGGGGGATTCGGCCGAAAGCGACCAACAGCTTCAAAGGAAAGATCTCCTGTGCTGCCAAGTCAGGTTCTCTGGGGCTATGGCCCTCTGCTTCAAGGGAAACCGTCCAAGAGACAACAAGGATCAAACTATCTGGACACAAAGCACAGTTGGAAGATCAAACACACTTCAACGATCTGGATGCAAACAATAAAGACACACACATGATGTTCACACAGAAAACCAAACGAAAGCCAAGTACTTGGAGGGCCAACTGATATTGACCGGTTTACCGAAGTTGGTGCAGTTGCACAACTCAAGTCGGCCAAAGGCTTCATCCACTTGACTTTTCCTCAAACTTCGGCATGCCAAACACTTAAAATCCAAGCAAATGGGGATACCCCAAAAAAGCTTGAGACGCACTAATGTCACGTCGCTGCCCCGCCGCGCGCCTTTGGATTCGGCTGCTTCTTCCATTGACTGAATGCAGACAATAAGCAGAGGTGGTCTCCCTCCTGTGCACAAAAGCCGCAATACATGCGACGAACCCAGACCATGCTTTCCGATGACTGCCCCCCATGAACCAAGCACCGTCAAGAAGCGGAACCCTCCTGATGGTCCCCCGGAACAATGCAAAGTAGACACTAGATGCCCCACTGAAGGGTCAAAATCGCGCCAGAAAAGTTCAGAGGCCGAGTCACATCACTCACTCTCCACAGTCCTCCTGATGGTAGGGCAAACTTTGGCCTTTTTCACCTTGGACATGGGCATGTGGGAATGTCATTCCCGCTTCTATAGATGAGGTCTTTTGAACCTATGGACGATACCCCCCAAACCACGTCAGCAATGATGATAGTCAAGAAGCACCCACAAAGGGTTGATCCCAAACACACGCTTGTAGCCCAAAGGTGCTCTAAAACACCTTAAAGGATCCTGAACTTGGGCTTGTCTCTCCGGGAGCCACACGTTGCTTCCTGGAAGCTGTGAAGATCTGTGCATCTGCCGAGAGCATTGCCACGATGCCTCGCCAGGCGGCTCGCGTTTTCTGAGGCTACGCTCCCAAAAGCATGGAAATTGAGAGAGACGCCCTCGAGAACCATGTTCCTCCAACAGGGACCCCTCCTCTTTGGGATTCCTTTGATTTCACGAGGAAACCCTTTCTTTTTGTTGTGATGGTGCAAAGGGAAATCAAAGGGACAGCACCAATGTCTGGGTTTCATCCCTTTTTCTGACCTTTTCGAACATCAGGGACCGCCTGTTCGGTTGGTGTTTGAACGGATCGACAACGCAACTCCAGCCGGTTGAAGGGCTTTCTTGTTGTGGCACATGCCCATTGAGGCACATGGGCGCCTTTTCTTAAGACCCGGGAGAACGCTCGCGACACCCCGACTCGCGGAGCCGCCCCGAAGTGCTTGGAGCCCCTTGAAATGCGGCGGTTTCCTCGTGACTTCCCTTCGCTTTCCATTGGGCTTGGGTTTCTCTTGGGATTTCGTGGGTTTTCTTTGGGTGTCCGTGGGTGTCCCTTGCGTTAGTGACGTTTCTTATTGGGTTTCTGTTTTTCCTTTGCGTTTCTTTGGGCTTCCCTTGGTTTTGTCTTCTTATTTTGCTACAACCCATCCAAAATCGGGGGCGGGTCGGTCCCTCTCCGGGCAGCATCCGCTTGGGCACTCAGGTCCGCGCTAAGAATCTCCGCTGTGCATTCGAACTCAAAGGACACGTGGAGGCAATATGCGTACCTCTGCGAAGTTCCTATGGTTGTCGGCCCAAAGAGGAATTGGACAACCAGCGGAAAAGTTGCGGTCGAATGGATTCCTTGTATTTGTTCTGCCACACATCGCCCTACCAAAAGAAATTCAACTGAAGGTGGGCAACGGGAAGGTGATGTTTAAGGCTACTAAACAATCAATTAGGAACCCTTGTCCCAGCACGGATCTGCAAAAGCAAAGCCACTGTCACGGAAATGCACCACTTAGAGTCAGCCCCCCTGGATTTCGCATTTGAAATTCAGTGATCCCTCGCCGTCCCGGGTTCAAGTTCACCGTCCAAACTGGGGCAAAGGCAAGGGGTGGATCGGCATCCGGGCCAACTTCTTGCCCAAGTCGGTCAATTCCTGACGTCTTCTGATGCTGACGGCAGACATCCCACGCCACCCAAGGACAAAGTCACGGTCTGCGGCGGTGCAGGATTTCTTCCCTCCGTAGGTGTCCCTCTGGAAACATAGATTGATTCCATGCACTATATTCAAACTGACTTGAAGGACACCTGCGGTCCTAATACCAAGCATTTTCTCTGAGCTCAGGACATCCTTTGCATCCAAAGCGCCAATCCGGGACAAGAAGTGCGCGGCTTTCTCCAGCAACTCTCTGGGAGGCTTGTCCACCTCAGGCCGTCTGCCGGTTTCGCAGAACCTCAGGGACCTCCTTCCCCATGCCAGTTTTGACCAGCCTTCTGCCAACCACCCGCTTGTTCGACACTGGTTGAAAATTCGGGCAGGGTTGAAAAAGCAGAACAGTTGTTGGTTTTTTTGGTCAGGGGGGAGGGGGAGAGCATGGTCCCACCCAAAAAGCTTCTTGGACACGGATGGGACATGGTTGGAAAAGCAGTTGGGGGGTGGGAGGGATAGCCACACCACTTGGCATTGCCCCTACTACCCAAAGATGGCGCAAGTTGTCGGCCGAGGTGCCAATGGAAAGGTGCTCACCTTCGGAATGCCCAGCGCCTTGACATACTCTGACTCACCCACGAGCCAGTCCAAGGAATCTATAAACCCGTGCATATACGTGTGCGTATATATATATATATATATATGTATATTATGTATACACATAGTTCTATGTATATGTGCATAATTATATATCTACAAACCTCTGGCATGAAGGCCCTAGTCTATGGGCGTGTTAACCATTCCGTACTCTTTCATTTTGGCTAACTAGAATGACCAAAGGTCTATGTGGGCCAACAAAAACAATCAGCCTTCCACACAAGATACAATTGCGCATTTCACATACAAGACAACTGTGCCACAGGTACAAGCGTGTCGATTTGGGTCATTTGGCTGTCATTTTTTGAGGGACACCCCCAAATAAGCAATTTCCCTTTGGTTTCCCTTTAAAAAACCAACCCCAATAAGGCGACCCTCAAGAATATACACACCCATTCAGTCTGGAGAGTCGCGCGTAACATCGCGTAGCGCCTTGAGATCGATGTAGATGGACGCCATTTCACACCGAAGGATCTCTGCAGGCGTCTGAGCCGGCATCTTCTGGTATTCCGACCTCGTGGTATCCGTGACGAACGCGTGCGAAGGAGAAACAAACGCCTCACTTGAGTGGAATTGCCGAACCAAGACTGGAGTCTTGTTTGTACCACCATGACCTTGAGTTGCAAAGTTTAGTTGTTGCTGAAGACTTTGACTTCAAGATCCAGTGGATGTTACCAAAACCCAACCCAGTGGTCTGATTAAAAAAAGAAAAAAAAAGAAACACTCAGTCCACAGACTTCAGCGAGAAGAACGAGCCGCGCACTCCACATAGAGGCGGAAGACCTCACCCGCAGCCTCGCGACCTTGACAAAAGGAGGGTCAAGTCCATGTCACTGCACATCTAAAATCCGGGACCACCACGAATGGTGGCCTTGAGGTTTCTTCTATGATTCTCAATTTTTAAGAGGGGTGTTTTTCACTTCAGAAACATCCTGAATTTCAATTGGGAGATATCATTCTATGCGGATTTGGATGTGTGCGTCCCATTAAAATTCACAATCCCTGAAAATGATTCGCCCTCTGAGTAGGCAGACAGGGAATCTCCATGCAAAGACAACTTTGTATATTGGCAGACTGGTCTGTCTTGCTTTCTCGGCGACCCCCAACAAATTGTCTGCCTCTTCGTTTCCCATTAAAACCAACCAAAAAAAGGCACCCACACAAGAGCCAAACCCGTATCTGTTGGGTCGCCAGTCCAGAATCCTGACATGTCCTTTCAGTTTTCCCATCTCGCATCTCTCACAGATCCTTCTGGACCTGACTATGGTGCATCAATGAGTTCGCGTTTATCATCCCGAAACATTTTCGGAATCGATGTACAAGAGGGAAGAAAGGCGAACCACCCATTTGGGCTTCTCTATCCGTTTGGATACAAAGTCATAGGTGGAAGAACGCCCGGATGCCTATTGGGGATGGTCCCAACCGAAACCGAAGCTGGGTGCTGCGGAAGTCAGTGTAAAAAACAAAAAACAAAAGGACAGAAAAACCAAAAAAACAGAAAACAAAAAAAACTTGCAACACCCATCTACCCTTCCTCCAACATAGAGTGCGCAGGTGGTCTGCTAAATGAATTCGCACAAGGAACAATTACTTGCCACAGGCCTGCACGTCCAGCCCGCTGCAAAGCAGATGCTTGCGATGTTTCCACCGTCCTGGCGCCACTTGCCACAAGTCGGGAGCCGGTTTTATATACCCCTTTAAGGGTGGAGCAAACGGGAATTCAAGGAAACCCCGCTCATTTTGCAAGGGGGGGTCCCTCAATTAGAAGACACAGCCCAGTTCTGTATGCTGGATGGGAAACATCTAAAACAGGGCTCCAAAAACTTTTGAGCCGGACCATTTCGATACCAATTCTGTGCTGCTTTTGGGGCCCAGGCGCCAAGAATCTGGGCCATTTGTCAGATTCACGGGTGGAGCAAAATGAGAAAATGAGAGAAGCTGGCGACGAGGGTTCCTGTGTGCCCTTTAAACATCAGAACCACCCCCCCCCCCAAGAATATGTTTTTCACACACATGGCGCTTCCTTTTGGCGATGTTGACACCATCCCAAACAACAAAAACTGAATGTAGCGAGCCCGAATGAATTGACTCGAAACTGGGCGGCTCCCAGCCGTCCGTCGCCTTTTTTTAGTGGGTTTTGTAGTTGGTGTGGTTGGGTTGCCATTTTAAGCCCAGCGCTTTTACCCCTCAAAACTCCAAGCTCTGGGGAAGTTAATCTTTTACAGACATATAGCCCATGTTACCCAAAAAGAGCTGGAAAAGAAAACCGTATTAAAACTCTTATCCCAGGATGTTTTTATTGCAACTCCAAGCGGCGGTCTTCATAAGAGTGAGGTCCCCCAAAAACATGCCCCTTAAGTGTATGAGGTCTCAGGTGTGTACACCGCTGCAAATTGTTGCTGGCTGCTGCTGCTGCTGGCTGCTGCTGCTGCTGCTGCTGCTGCTGCTGCTGGCTGCTGCTGCTGCTGCTGGCTGCTGCTGCTGCTGCTGCTGGCTGCTGCTGCAACTCATTGCTGGGATCTGCAGAAACAAAGAAAATGCAAACTACAGAAATGGGCCACTCCTGATCCAAGGCATCTACGACTTGCGCGCGACTTGCGCGAAAATTTAGCAATCTTCCGGATTCTTTCGACCATGCGATGATGATGATGATGATGATGATGATGATGATGATGATGATGATGATGATGATGATGATGATGAATCATCACTGCGTCACTTGCGCTTCACTTGCGCTTTACTTGCGCGGCCCCATGTTTGACTTGCGCGGCCGCTCCTGCAACACTCCTGCCATTCAAATTACAAGCGGCGGTGCAGCTAATTTGATAGGTCCAAAAGACCTGGGATCATGCCATACATTGACACATACAACGGTTTTTTTTTCGACTCAAGTTGTGTTTTTAAGAGGTAAGCGCTTGCGCTGTGGCCCTCCGGCCATCTCCGGCCATGGCCTCAGCATCTCGATGCCGGTCTCGGGGTGGCACATCTTCAGTTTCATCAGCCCGGTATCCTCTGCGATCGTTGAGAGCCGAACCGGCCCCAATGGCTGTATCTCTTCAGTGACCTACTGCCTGATTTTCTTTGGGCCATTTGCCAGCCATGGGCCCAAAGGACCCTGCCCTTTTGAAACAATGACTAACAACGGACCAAATCAGGAAAACTAAAAGGTCAAAAGATCGGCTTTAGGCAACCAAGTTATGCTTTACAATGAAGGATTGATCTCCATTGGTTCATCTCAAACAAGCCGTGGAACACACAAGCTTTCTCGAGTATGGCAAGTAGCTCCATGCTCAGTGAACGTATCTACAAAGCACCAACAATGCACCTTGTCAATCGCAGCTGGCCATTCTCTGCATTAAACAAATAAAATAAAAACCATGGATCAGCCTAATCTCGCCAAAGCTCAATCACATATCTGATCCCTGGGATGGTGATGGACGTCTCTGCGATGTTCGTCGCCAGCACAATCTTCCTGCACCTCACGCACTTGGCCCACCCGAAATCGAGCGATGCGGCGCTGAGTGCGCTGCTGTTCGGCCAGCGCCGAAAAGCTCCGAGTCGCTCAAACAAGTGCGGCGGGTTGCGTGATACATGGGATGACCATTGATTGGAAAACCCACCAAGATTTGACATGTCTCAAAAAGCAACGGACAGATTTGATATGTCCAAAAAGACAATGGGAAGCATGGAATGACCATGGGATGGAAATCCCAAAAGGATCTGATATGGCCATGGGTCAAAATCCCGTACCCCCAGTGAACATTCCAATCCCCACTAAAATAGGTTCTAAAATGGGTGGGGCACCTACCCCAAAATGGTACCAGGGGTTTTGACGAACAGCCATATGTCCAAAAAAATGGGAAGAGTGTTTCGTGGTCAAACCTGGGGGCCCGAAATGGAAAACAAGACATGCTCAACGCCCCAGTCCCAAGGCATCTCGGGAGCTGGCCCGGGAGGCGTCTCGGCAAAAACCAGCTCCTGGCTAAGCCAGTGGCTCAAACAAATACGCCCAAATACAACTAGGTCCTCCAGATTTGAGAGGTTAGAATAAGGGTACCCGAGTTCTTCTCTGTAGTCTATTTTAGTACTGGGGGACCTAGACAAGCTACAAGCATGCAAAGCGAATACAGCAAATACCTTGAGTCGGCATGCAAATGTTCAGCTACAAGTGATGCATGCTCCGAAGCCACAACTTTTTTGGGCGCCTTTCAAAACCAACTTTCAGGTGCAAGCCAAGCCAAGATACGGCAGAATCCAATGAGAAAGATTGGGCCTGCTGGTCGAATGGTAGCGCAGCATAGATTGGTCGAACCAAAAGATTCTGCACCTGAGCAGAGGTCATTGTGCCCTGCATCTGCTAAGTGCCGGTGTTTGTCCTCTCCCCTGCCCGAAAGAGTATGAAACTCGAAGCTCTGGGCAATATGAGGGAAGGGGACATAGCAAAAAAAGAAAAATAGGTTTGGACAGCCCGTCTTTCATTATCGCTCTGTCTCTCTCTCTCTCTCGCCCTAGGGCCAATGATTTTCCGTGGCTTGACACATACACATTCTGACGAGAACAAGGCTCTCAAAGGCGTACCACCAACCTGTACCACTACCCGCGGCAAAATGAGGTTTGCAGCCAATGTATGTGTTTATATTGTAGATATGCATGGTCACACTTCCTATTGAACTGCTGCCAAAGCAGTCTAAACACAGGTGAAGCTGTTGCTTCTTTTATGACGGGAAGTTAACAAAAAAAAAACAACCTGAGGCAACACCACAAAAAACTTCGCGAACTCAAACAAGTCAAAGGATCAGGTTTGCTAATTCCATTTATTGTGTCAGCAGTCGCAAAACCAAAAAGCCAAGCTTGGCTTTCAAAAATCTGTCTAAACTAACTCAAAAGGCATGCGGGAAAACCACCATTCTAAACAACCGTTGAGCTGAGTTGTGTCTGTTGTCTCGATCAGTTTTTGTCTTGTTGGACTTCCTTAATTTAGTTGTTTTTGTTTAGCAGATTCTTTCAAACAACAAAACGCTCGTGTTTGTTCGTGTTTTTCCCGCTGACACTCGCCACACAACTGAACGTGCCTGAAGCTTCGGTTTGCAAATGCAAAAACATACAACGAAGGGACACATCACACAAACAACTCGGGGAAGACATATCACACCGTTGACAAAGCCAAGACCTCTTGTCTCAGTTTGACTTGTTTTCTTCTCGAGGGATTAGTGTTCCCGCAGTTTTTGAGTTGTTTAGCATGTTCCTTTCAACAAAAAAGCCGTGCGTTTGTCTTTGCTGCTGATACTGATCAAACAAAAGAGCTGACTAAACTTCATGAGCTTTGATTGAACATTGGTGGACCTCTAAACAGAGTCAGCAACGACAGACCCGAATCATAATTTTGATCTTGATTTCGATTTCAATACCTGGCTTTAACGTCTTGACTCAAGCATCACAAGGCACCTTATATGTCCCTTACTACTCTCTCCCTACTTGCAAAGCTCCTTATAAAGCTCCTAATAAGGCTCATTGCGAAGCTGCTAAGGATCCTTATGAAGCTCCTGTCGGACTCCTTCCAAGCTCCTGAAAGCAAACAGGATATCGATTCAAGTTTAGGTATATTTCAATCACAATTCTATAAGAAAAGACTTCAAGTATAATTTCAATCCTGATTGTAATATTAATGTGAAATCCGTCAACGTTAAGCTAGGATTTAGATTGACACGTATCTTTATGTTAGAGTTCATGTGTGTCCAAGCTATATGTATACATGTCATCATCCTGTATGTTCCCCAAGCCCAACGGTTCTGCAAATCCAAGACCCCGGCCGTGCCAAAGCTGGGCCACTGTCCGGTCACACCTGGCCATGGATGGACAAAATCGATTTGGCACCACCTATCAAACCCTGTTGTCTAATGACTTCCCCATAAATACCAGCAAAGAATGATTTCAACCACGGTTTCAAAGTGGTGCGAAATGGATTTCGTCCATCCACACTATCCTGCTGGATCCCATGCAGTAATGGGTGTGTCATATTTTAGGGGACCCCGCCAAATTACGGAGTTACCTTTTGATTTCCTTTAAACACCAACCACCTTTAAACAACAACCAAAAAGACATACCCATCTTTGCTGCTTGCCAAACCACGGGGACTCCAATAGTGGTGTCCCTGTTGGTTTCGCTTCAAACCTGGGCCTAGATGAAGAGGGGAGCCTCACACAGACAGACAGACACACAGTCAGGCAGGCAGGCATGCAATGAGAAACGCACAGTTTAACACACGCACGAAGACAGACACCCACACACAAAAACACACACACGCAAACACGCAGACAGCCAGACACGTAAACATACACGAACACACACTCACACGGAAGCCATTGACAAAGAAGCTGGTGGCCAGCATAGAACGTCAGCTTAACCCATCCTGTGCCAAAGTTCTAGTAGCACGAAGGGCTCTCGCATGCGCGCACACACACACACACGAACTCACGTGGTCAGAAACACGCATACATGTACACACACACACACACACACACACACACACACACACACACACACACACACACACACACACACACACACACACACACACACACACACACACACACACACACACACACACACACACACACACACACACACACACACACACACACACACGAACTCACGTGGTCAGAAACACGCATACATGTACACACATCACACCAGACACACAAACACCAGTGTATACACCGTAGCCGGTATATAGCCCAAACGGAGAAGTGGTCAAACGATATAGTACAACATGTACTTGCCCACAGAAAAACAAGAGACAGAACTACAGAACTAGACTATATAGCCAACTTTGAAAATGCTCACAGCAGAGTCACATCATCACTCTCCAGCCGTTGGTGCCCTCGTAATCAAGATGCCGATCACCGTTTGCCCAGAACTGAAGCAATTTGCAGGGCACTAAACGTCGTGGAGGGGGGGGGTTGTGCGGTTCATTGGCGAACTGGGGCCCGGTTCACTGGAGGCTTCGATTCTTGCTGCCGGTTGGGTCCGTGTCTTGAACCCATTTCGAGGGAGCCGACCCCCTTCCCACTGAAGGAATACCCAGCCGTGCCTTGACTCAGGTCCTCCACCACACTCTTGCTGGGGTGCTCTTGCCTTGCACTCGCTCACATGCTTCTCAGAATTGGTACAGGTAAAAACGCTTGGTTCTTGTTCAAGCCATGCAGGAGTGGGTGCCTTCAGCAGTTTGAACGTTCGAACATGATAAACTGCTAGGTTGATTGACGCGCCATTGAGAACTCAGTCTTTCTCCTCTATCTGTTTGCCTCCGCGCGTTTCGGTGATGTTTCCCGTCCTGCCTCTCCTTGACCAGCGTCTCCTGCGCCGCACAAGTTGCTCCAGCACCCAAGGCCCACAAGACTCATATGCTGATTTGGAGCCATCACGGGAGCCATTGCAACCGAGTAGTGACAACTGACAATTCCGGTTAAACACCCAAAAGGGCCATGACCCTCTGATGGCTCCCCTGTTCGGCCCCTCCCTCTGGACGGCATGTCTGCATCGAGTGGCTCGGGTGCATCTAGTGGCTCGACCATGTACCGGTGCCGATAGATGATGCCCCGTATAGAATGTGTATATCGAGAAGGGCCATGCATAAAGGTCGCGTATAAAAGTATTTCAAGGGCACATAATATATATATATATATATGTATTTACATTACATATATGTACACGTACAATACATAATGTGTATTGTGTATACATATATATTGTACACATGACCATCTATATATATATAATTTAGTGCATATATATATACATTCATTATAGTATGTACGCATATATAAAACAATTTACTCCAGGGGCACGTGGCTGGGCCCTTTCATAGCCGAAGAGCCAGCCGCTTCTCTCCTGCTTCTCTTCTAGGAGTCTCTGCAAGCTGTCGATGTCTTCCTGACCCGGCCTCCGTTGGTTCAAGACACCAGCCAAAAGTCACGAGCAAGTTTCCGTGATTTTTTTGGTTTGGGAACTTTGGGCTGTTTGTTTTCAGAACCCCTGCTAAAAGTCTCTCACTTTTGGTGGGTTAAATGCCAACTAAACCAACTAAAGTCCAAAATTCACTGCATAATTTTAAGACCGAACCTCAATATGTGTTCAATTCCATTTGGCGCATGACGCGCAATACCTTGCACGCAAAGCACACACACACACCGAAGGAGGCGACGTTGCACGATTTTCCCACCACAAGACGCCAAACAAGACGTGAAGCTTCCCGCTGAGTCCATGGCAGGAATACCAAGACATCTCCAGGAGGTCGAGTAACATGGAGCTGCAGCACCGTCAGCAGCGCTGCCTGGCTGGGATCCCCTCAGGGCCTGGCTGGGGTCCGAAAAGCTTTGCTCACAGCCTCTAAGAAGTCCGGTTCCGGGACAGGGGTGTAGAAGACCTTCCTGCGTCACAGAACTTCTGCAACCCTCACAATCTTGGAAGTGGACAAAAGAACATCTTAAGCGGAATGTATTCCATCCTTTCAGCTCCTACGATTGTTGGAAAGGGAGTCAGCAATGCGCCGAGCGGCACATCATGCAGTCGCCCTGGGACATTGATCAGCTTCACCTTGCAAAGGTGCTTCACGCGAGTGGTGGAAAATCTGTGGCGGGCGCCCCCCGAAAAGCACATTGGGTGTTCGTGCGCGACCCCTGGTTCGTGGTATTTTGGTGCTATGCCAACTGGGGGTTGATCAATCTTCCTGGCCCCAAAATGACCAACTCTTCCCATCAAAACTCTTGGCACTCGCGCCTTGTCGCTACCACCGAAGAAGTTCACAAAGGGCGCTGCTTGAATCGTGGCAGACATCACAACCACCTCACTCCGTCGTTCGAGTGTGAGGAACTCCCGGCAGGCAGCTTCTTGAGCACGGAGCCGTTTAGAACGGCGGCCCATGGGACCCGCCCGCAAGATGAGTTGGGATGTCAAGAGGCATCCTTTTGGAAACAGGTAAAAGATGAGGGCCTAACTCTGAGCCCAGTGAAATACTCTAGTTTGTTTCGGCTAAACTGACCTGAAAAGCCAGCATTCGGATGTCAACGTTTTCTCGACCATACTCCTCTCCAAAGACACACCCGGTATTTCCCGTACGCCGATGCTTTTTTTCAGGCGCCAACCCGAAGTCGCGGCGGGTCATCTGCTTCCAAAGCCTGGAGAAAGCAATGGACAAATCAATGAGCCGAAAGTGAGAGCATGAGCCGCGGAAGATCAACAGGGCTTGAGAGCCAAAACTAAGAGCATGTGGCAGTTGTAGAAAAAACAGTAGGGTTTTGGACTTTGGCCAGCCAATCTTGATAAGTTTTCTGTGCGGCTGAAATGGCTCGAACAAAGCCGTGATACCACGGGGTAGCACAATGTCTCAATTCCCACTCGGGGAAAGTCCGGAACCCCGAAGGACTCAGCTTCATCTCCGCGAGCAAGGCACACTTTTGAACCCGGCATGGGAATTTCTTCAGATCGAATCTCTATGCCCCGTTTCCGAGGCAATTCCCAAGAGGCAAACTTGGAAGCAACTGGAAACTGGCTGACGGGGTAATTGACTTCCAACAGCTCGTCTTGTCGTCTTGTCGTCTTGCGACTCGCCGTCTGCCTCTCTCTTCCCAAAGGAAACAAAGGGACCGGAGGGTTACGCCGACCCAGTCGCGGATTTTTGACAAAGGGAATCGGTCTGAATCGAATTCTCGGCTGAGCGCCCGGCCAGCTTCAGCAAGCCCAGCAGCACGTCGGTGTGAACGCTCCGCCTGGGACATCCAGCCCCATCGATGGGAGCCGACGATCAGCCCATATCTGATGTCCTTTGAGGGGTTTCCTGAGCATGGCAAGGTCTTGGCAAATCTTGGCTGGACTCAGCCTACTCTCGCGTCTTGCGGCGGTTGAACACACACACACAGCCATGGAAAAGTAAAATGTTCTTCGCTTTTGCAACGCCCTATCACATCGGTGGCCTTCACTCACCATGCCATTCGTCTCCCTGATCCATAGTCCGCTTGTGACAACATGCTTTGTGGCCAGGTTGCCCCTTCAAAGGCGCAGCCACACCAGGGGCCCTGGTTGCTTCCCGAACACGGGTACGCCCGGCACACCCGCAGTTTCCAGCCGAAACTTACCGAATAGGGCGTCCAGAGCCGGATGCGAGACTTGCTCAAAAGCCGCCGAAAAGGAGCCTTTGACATTGAGCCGATTGAGTTGGATGTCTTGTTCCGCGCTGGCATGCAATGGTCACTGGACACGTAACCCTTACGTGGTTCGTGGTACGGAAATTGGTGGTTTGGGGATTTGCTCTCCTTCACCCTAAACCACCAAACCACCAATCACCACCAACTAGGAAGCTCAAATGGTCTGCAAGGCAACATGTTGTGATCCTGAATTAAAGATCAAAAGAATGCCCTGGTTGGGAAGCCCAGCTCTTGGATGTCTTTCTTCGGGCGACCCCCTTCGGGGATGTCGCTGATGAGCCCACTGCAGGTCCGTATTCCATTTGGAGGCAACTTTAGTGGCGACGTTTCCGAACATTAGAGAGCCCTTCTGGCTGCTTGTTGAAGCACACCGAAAGAACCGCAGCCAGTTGATGAAGACAACCCCATCATCCGTCAAGGTACGAACATCTGGGGCCAACATTCCCGTTTGGGCAGGATGTCTAACTCTATGCCTTACTTACAAAAAAAACATTGCGCCGGGTAGAACTCGATCCCTACTAAAATGTATGCCCCCTCGACCAGGGCAGCAGTTTCTGGCTGGGGGCCCCGCTCGTGAGCTTCATCCAAGATGATGATGGAGGCTCCACGGATGCCACTTCGGCCTCGCAGCTTGCACCCGTGGTTGTCAAGAAAAACCAAAGGGACACCACCCGCAGAAGTGCGATGCCGAATAGTTGTCTTTTGTGGAGATGGGTACCTTTCCTTTTTTGCGGTGGTTTCAAGGGAAACGAAATGAAAGCCACTCACCCAAAATTAGTTAGGAAGTCAGAGCCTCATTCAGGCAAACAATGAAACAAGCAGAACCCCCGCCACCATTTTTTGGGCTTACCTCAATTAGCAAGCCTGCTGGCAGGAGTCATGTGTCAAAACGAGCCGGACCTCCTCCAAATGGTCTCCAAAAAAAAAGAGAGAGAAAGCAATGGCTTCGAAATATTTTGATCCAGCTGTAGTCCAGCTGTATTCTGTCTTGGACGCTGACAGCAAATTCTCATGGATCATCCCAGTTTGAACAGCTCAAAAAGAGAGATGTATTCTTGCAATCCGCACCAGATTTGCCTTGACAACATGCGAATGTCGGATGAACGCACGGCCTTGCAGAAAGATCCAGCCGGGCGTGCACGCTTCCGCAGTGAAACACACCAAACTCGGGAGGAAAACAGGATCCTGTCCTAGTCTCAGAGCCTTTCCCGGTGGGAAACAGGCCCAGAATTTCGGGGATGTACCGATCGGAACCTCTTCTTCCGGCCTGTGCCAGCCGACTCTCTGACCAACATGCCGTCGGTCATGTACCTGGCTCAACCCAGACCGCACTAGCGGCATCTCAGGTTCTACAGACCTCAAATGTGTACCCCAAACAAATGCTACACGGGCAATCCGAAAATCCGCCATAAACAAGTCTGCGTCAGTGGAGTATGTCATATCATATCATATCTATGTCAATTGGGGATATGCCAGCGTGAGAACATCATGTCCTTTACTCATTGGTGACATGGCCCAAATTGCGCAACTCAATTCCTGGAAAAGCATTTGCCATTGCATCTTGCACTGCCAACCAGTAAAACTCACAAACAAGGCAGCGCCCCACACACACACACACGAAACTCTGGGTCCTTCCAACATGGTTATTCATTTGTACCTTGCCCTCGCTATACCCCACCCATATTAGTACAACCGCCTACCAAAAGGATTGCCTACCTGCGGCGTTATTGGCGGGGGCGCGTCTTCTTTACAGTTGCTACTGGGAAATCCATGTATGGACAACTCTGCAACTACATGCTTCAAGCTTGGTTTTTGACATACGTTGGTGTCGTTCTACCGGAAACAGTGCCCTTTATATCTCAAACTCTCAGCCCTCCAGGAACAGATCACCAAGCCATCTTCCGCGGCCACCAATACATGAGGGTGTAAAGAACGGATCCACAACGCGTGAAGCCAAGAACGTCAATGTGCCACGGCATTGCCTATGTGCGCTGCATTGAGGAGCAAGCCATGTTTGCAGAATATGATATAGGTGGTTCCATGACTGCAGGGTGCATATGATACTGCAACTGGCCACACGTCTCTCCCACCTGGAATAACGGCGAGCTGAATTCTATCGGCGTCAGATATGGTAGGCGTACGTACTAAAATGGCCACCAAAGGATTTGGGTACCGCTCAACTGGAAGTAAGGGATCAACTGGTTCATCGGACCCGCTCAGGGGGAAAGCGAGCTCGCCTTCATGTTGACCCCGGATGAATATACCCCTGTTTATGAATAATTATGGGAATCCCCACTAAAACCAAAGCCAGGGACCCCCCAGCCCCCTCAAAAAGCAGGGGTTTATTCATGCGGGGTTGCCATTACTTGTCTGCAGCGACCTGCCCGAAACTGGGCAACTGGGTCAAATGCAGACCAGTCGGGCACTTGATTCTGGTTTGGTGGGAGGTCTTGTTCAGAAAACGCACGTGATATCCCACGAGGCCTGGCAAGGCATAAATCCTCAACGCTCTGATCTATCAGGTTTGGCAAGCCTCATGACACTCTAACAATTTGTCACGTAAGAGCTGCCAGTTTGTTTGACATGTTTCGACCGCGGTTCTCAATTGGCAGCTCTTACGAACTCTGAGTACCGTCAAGCAAACGAGAAGCCATTTCTGCGCAAATTTTGGGACTGAGCCCAAGACTCAACTGGAACAACCCAAGTTGATACTACCCCTCAAAGGTATATTATATGGCTGGTTGCCAAAATGTTGGTGCACAATAGATTTGACGGAGAAACGTACAAATAACTGACAGGCGCGCTAGCGCGGGCTGCCGTTGGATGAGCTATCCGAGCTTGTCGAGCTGCTGCCATAGGATATTTTGAAACACAAGACATTTCAATGTTCTACGCCACATCTTCAGCAAGCAACAAAACGGAATTGGTTCGTACTACGGATATATAGTTTTACTGAACCTGACTTACAACTACAGCCTAGAAACATGCAAGTGGCTTCTTGGGTATTGCCTCCAACAAGGCACGTGCCCCAGTGTTCAAGTTGGCAACTGCCTGCTAGCGCGGTGCTAGCGCGGTGCTAGCGCGAAAAACTGCCTATGTTTTCAGATTTTGCAGGGTCACGTTTCGCAAGGTCAGGTACAGATTTCGTGCAGGCGCAATGCTTTCGGAAGGGCAGGCATGGCAGGCGCAGCACTTTCGCAAAAGACACGTGCAGATTTGCGTGGCAGACGCAGCACTTTCGCTTTGGGACCAAGGAATGCTTCGAGCCCTGAGAGCGACCGGACAGAAGGGCCATGCTTGCGCATCTCATGCCACGTCAACTAACGTCCCTGACCTAGCGCCGAGCTAGCGCGAAGCTAGCGCTGCCAGTGGGATTTGCATGATTTAGGTGGGGGCCCGCCTCATTTCGAAAAGGACAAAACAAGATGCAACAGGAATTACGCAGAAACTGCATATAGCTCCTTAGCCGGCCTTTTTGAACGGAAGCCATATGGTAGCAGCCTCTGGATGTATGCACTTGATGCAGTTCTGTCAGCCCGTCTTGTAACATTCCAGGATGGTGGGAGTTGGAGGGAAGCAAGACCATTGGCCTAGGAAAAGGAGAGCGTGTCCAAGGCAGACGGATTTGTGTGGAGTATCGACTTTAGATCGTTCATGTTGAATCCGTATCGTCACATCCATGCCTTGAGTCATCATTCAGGCATTCCGGACACGTGTTAACATGCTGGACACAAGGAGTCCACTCAAGACCAACCTAAAAGATGCGGGGTTTGAAAATCCTCGATATGAAACATGACAAGTTGTTTGTGACCTCTTGCAAATATATCCGCATAATCTTCTGACACGCACATACATCAACAGGCCAGCACCGGCACCGGGAGCATTTTGAATTTGGGACTTTCGAGATCAAGCGCTGGCTCAGTTCGGTGACAAAGCTGCTGAATGATTCTCCTATGTCTGGCCATGCCTCATGATTTGTATCCTAAAGGGGGTTGGGGAGACATTGCCCATGGGGAACCTCAAGTTGGAGCAAATGCACGTCAGGTCCCTTGCAACCCACACCGGATCGTTTCGGTGATCATCATCCCTGCTGAGTTTAGGGTATCTTCACGCTGGTGTCTGAAAATATGACATGGATTTCCCCACATGATTGTTGTTTTCCCTGGGTTTGCTTTTCAAGTAAGCCCGCAGGGATACCCTGAAAGACATATCCCTGGTGTTGCTGGGGTGTTTTCAAATGATCAAAGGAAGCCCAAACCGACCATTTTGGTGGCCCCGTTTGAGAAACCGTATGCACCCCCCCGTGCGTGTCTCCGTCAAGCCGCCTCCAACTTCGCAGTGCATCTCTGAAGCTACACGATTGGCAACCTGTCTGGTCTGGTCGAATGTGAGGAACTGTGGCCAAATGGGATGTCTGGCAACCAACGCCACCTCTTCTTGGCTGCCTTGGGGCCGATCCCTTGTTCAAGCCCATGGTTTCCGTTTCGCGCCCCTCCGCTTTCTGATATTGCATGATGGGGCACAAGCAGCTTCAACAGCCCTACCGGGGCCCTACCAGTCACAGCCGGACAACCAAACCAGCCAAAGGCGATCACGAGAACTCAGCACCCCGCGCTGATGGCGGCGATGCGCCGGGGCTGCGTCACTGCGATGCAGCGCTGCGCCAGGTTGGCCTCATAGAGGAAACGGGGTACCTGGCAGCTGGCGGCGGGCGCCGGGCGCCAAACTGAAAGGGCAATCTTCTATGGGCAGATTCCAACCATTCTTTTCAACAATCGTTCTTTCCAATAAACAGTCGTTTTCCCTGGGTTTCCGAAGGTTTGCCGGAAAGAAGGATCCCTGGAAAGAATGGGCCCTAGGTCCTCCAGATTTCAGAGGTTAGAATAAGTTGGTACCCGATGTGTTTTTTTGGAGTCGATTTTAGTAGGGGAACCCAAAATCCCAACCAGAAAAAAAGGGAGAGAAGGGCACTACTGGGGGACCTAGTCTATGTTACAATCCAAATGCTTGCTTGTTCAAGTTGGTGGTTTCTGAAAAGCTGGGTTTCAGGAGATACCTGCTTTGACGTCACATCCTGCAAAAGGGCATGGTAAAGGCCCGGCCATATGCCACTGAGTGCAGTCAATATTCATTGTCCCTAGCTGACATTGGAATTGGGTCTGTCCCCCAATTTCCAAATTGGAATTGGGTAACTGCATCCAACCTCTGGGCGTTAGCGTTCAATGGTCAGCAACCCGAGCAACTGGGGCTTCACTCGGGCGCTGAGCACAGGGTCATGCTCAAAAGGTTAGTGGTCGCGGGCTTGAAAGGGGCCAAAGGGAAATCGGAACATCCGGAAGTGTTGGGGACTCACTCTCAGGCGACATAAAACTGCTCCGCTGCTTTCATGCCTGAGTTGTCTTGCCGCTGCCAGTCTCGCCCACCAGGACCACGACTCTGTGCTGCTGGACCGCATTCACAATCTCCTGCAGCTCTTCGCCCGGCCGTTTCCTCCAAATCCTGTTTTGTAGCCGAAAGCGGCCAAACGCAGGAAGCCGCTTCATTCCGCACTTGCGATTCTGGCAAACAAACCCCTGCACCACCCACAAAACTACCCACAAGGCTCCTAACATGATCCCCCAAACGCTCCAAGACATACGCTTCCAAACACTCCAAGGTATCTAATTATCTCTCTCCCAGGGGGTTGCAGGGGTCACGCGCTTCGCGCAAGTGGACTTCGGAGTGTTCGCATCAGTCCTTGCGAAAGGCGAAGATGGGGAGTTGCGGATCCTCGCACCGAGACCAAAGGTTCCCTCGTCTTATACCTGATGTTCCTCAGTTTTCTTTGGAAAACCTGGCTTTCTAAGTCCCTCCTTTCTAGTCCTGGGTTGACATTGACATTATACCATAGCAGTGCGGGTATTCAGAGAATGGGGTAGGTTTGGAAAGGAGTACTCACCTCAATTTGGAAATGTGAGTACCTGGCTGTCACTGGCATTAAACCCCACGAGTAAGCATGGGGTCATGGTTTGGGGAAACTGGAAATCCGCAAGAGCCTCCAAAAACATGTCCCAAGCATTTTGAGCCGCGTATCGCCGTGGCATTTCTATTGGTCTGTCTCAGCCGTCTTCAAAGAAACCTATTCCAACCGTCAGCTCAATGCGAAGTTGACGATGCACACTTTGCAGCTCGCATTGGAAGTTGCTCTTCCTCCAATCCCAGGACCTTTCGGGTTTATCTTGAAGTGGGGGGTACGCACCCCCAGAATGGGGTCGTTTTCTTTGGTTTCCCTTTAAACAAACCCCAAAAATCGGGTCCCTCCAAACAAACGCCGTTCTAGCTTGGGCATCTGGGTGCCAAACCTTCCGCGAGCGTTTGGCGGAAGGCTCACTCATGGAGCCCCATGGCACGGCTTATGTCACTGCAAGTGGGAAGCTTGACGCGTGTGCCCGCGCATGTGCACATATGTATATATATATATATATATGTATATATATATGGGTTATGTATGTATTATGTATATATGGGCTGTGTCAAAACTGGGTGATCGGACTGAGAAGTTTGGTTGGGGGGTATGATTCAAGGTATACTTTCTCTCTCTGTATATATATATATATATATATATATATGTAGATATACACATATGTGTGACCCTTGGTGATTTTTGGTAGTTGCTCTTGTTGTAATGTTTTTGTAATGTTTTAGTTTTGGTGTCCTCCGCTGTGATGGTCAGGTGAGTGACACACCGCACCGGACGAGGAATATCAGCGACTCATTACGTACATCAAGTGAAGACCTAAGCATGGCCCAAACCCCATTGACTTTTGGTTCTACCAAGATGGCCATCACGGTTTCTTCAAGCCTTACTTGAATCCGTATGAAGCCACGTTTTAGAGCCACCTACAAGAATAGCGAATTCAGTGTTTGGCCATAGGTCACCTTTTGGAAAAGTATGCAAATGGAACCAACCCATCTAAAGCAATGGAGTCCATCTATTTCTAACCAACTTAACCTAAAAAAAGACACCTATGGCCCTATGGGTTTGGGGTGCTGCACCTGATTTCAGCCGAACACACCGCATGCGCTGAGCTGGTTGCATCGCCGGCGGATTCTTTTTGCCAAGCATTCGCCGCCGCTCACGGCTACAGGAAGCGGCTCCATCGAGATGGTCGCCTCACCTGCAATTGCGTGTTCGGCAAAGCCGCAAAGCAGGTTTTCCAAGGTTAACATGGGTCAGGGACCCCCCCAAAGGGCGGGTTTCCTTTTGGCTTCCCTTTGAAATACCAACTGCCAGCAACACAACACTCCCATATGTATTTTTTCAGACCCAACGCAACTTGGTGTGGATGCTTCGCGGCCCCCGCTGCCTCAGCGCGGCTTGCGCTGCCTCAGCAGTTTCGCCACGGGTTTTCGCACGAGGTTTTCGGCGGACTGGATCCGTTTGGCCAGTGGATCAGTTTTTTTTTCAAGGCTTGACACAACCACAAGAAGCCAAAGCGGAACCCTACCAAACCTTTCAAACAAGGTACCCAGTGCCCCGAGTGAAGAAAGGCGCCAAAAACCAGTAGCCGGCGGATTGATAAACTGGGATTCGCCCGGTTGACTTGTTGATCCTCCTTGGAAAGAAAGAAACTTTTGCAGATTAACGTGGACCCACCAACCCATCTCTTTTCGAGGAATCTCTTTTGGGGGTACCAGGTACCATGCTTGGTTCCATGTAAATTCGGGGGGGGAAGGGGTCCCTTGGCATGGTACATGTGTCAAAATTGGAGGACCCCCCCAAAAAAAAGGCTTTCAGCACACGAACATCATCCAGCCAATGCTGCCTGAACTAAGTGTAAGGCCCGCGCCCCACTCTGATTGTAGTCAGCCAGGATTCCGAACCACAGAACCAACCCACCAACCCACACCCAACCAACCAAGCAAGCAACCAACAAACCCAACCCACCCAAACTCACCCCAACCGAACCCAACCCAACCCAACCCAACCCTACCCAAACAAACCAACCACCCAACCCAACCCAACCCAACCAACCAAATAACCAAACCAACCAAACCACCCAACCCAACCCAACCCACCCCACCCCAACCCAACCCAACCAAAAACCAAAACCAAACCAAACCAAACCACCCAACTTAACCCAACCCAACCAAGCCAAGCCAACCCAACCCACCCAGCTGAACCCAACCCAACCAAACCAACCCAAAACCAAAACCAAACCAAACCAAACCAAACCACCCAACCCAACCAACCAACCAACCATGCCTGGAAGGGTGATGGCCTGTGCCAACAACAACGAGCAACTCCAATCGACGGAGTCTGAGCCCGGCTGCCATCTCTCTGCAGCAGCAGCAGCTCTGTCGGCATACCTTCATGCGAACTGGGTCCAGGACATGGGTGTGGCTCAAAATGCCCCAAAATGGCACCCTGGTAAATGGGAGGATTGACTAAAACCAGCGGCCCCCTCTTTGATTTTTTGAGCCACACCCAAATGGGTTGAGGCTGGAACGCCATGGGGGGCTGTGTTTTTGCAGGTAATTTGCCTCGTGTATATAGTTTCAAGTATGTTTTGTTTTTTCAGATTATACAGGTATCGTGGTTACATGAAAGCAGAAAGCCATAAGAAATAACTTGTAGAGGTCCCCAAATTGTTAAAGACACGTTGTTTAAATAGCTATGGATTCGCAAAGCCGATTCTATTGGAAAGGAAACCCTGTGTAGCATATTTTTGACATGAAGATTCGTTAAATAGATTCTAATTCAAGTTTAAAAATGGTTGGATTCTGTCCTCATTAACTCCCATTTAACGTGAGTTAGAAATTAGGCAGTTGGTAAATCTATTAAGTAGCATTCATAAAGAATGAAATTCGCAGGCCCGAAACTGTTGAATACATGTTCCTGTGTAGCATTCATTTTGAAGTATAGTATTCCTTATTCAAATTCAACTTTAACATAGAAATTAAGATTGCAGCTGTCCTTAGAAATGTCTATTTAGTTTCAGTCAAAAAATGAGTAGACTTTGATAGAGGTCCCGAACTCGTGTTTTTTGTTTGCTAGCATGGTCAGAAAACACTGCAAACACGCTGTTTTGTAGCGTTGTTCATACTCAATTCACATCTCCACTACCAGCTGCTCTTTAAGATTCAATTAGAATTTGACAAGGGTTTATGTGGGACTCAACAAGAAAATACTTGCTCAGAATCCTACTTGGAATTGCGTCTCACATTTAGTCTCTGGACGGCGTGACGGAGATCCTTTTCCAATAGAACTTTGCAATTGAATTATAATTTAAACATATTTTGATAAGGAGTGAACCCAATCACTGATCAGGAATGAATCCAATCACAACTTCTTTGTTTAAACACAATTGAATTAGAATGATTCTATTTAAAATGCTAGTTCTAACCAACCCCAGGTCTCGAACGAGCAAATGAAGATGATGGGCTTGGTTTGCTTTCTTTTTTGGTTTTTAGCCTCCCCAACCCTAAAAACAAAAAAGAAAAAACACAAGCATAACGCACCAAAACCAAAAAACATGACACCAAAGAAAACAAAACAAACAATGCAGGTCTCGGACGAGCAGATGAAGATGACGGGCTTGGTTCTTTGTTTCTAGCCTCCCCAACAACAAAAAAATATGAGGCCTTGAACGAGCAGATGAACTTGATGGGCTTTGTTTTCGTGTTCTCGAGGTTTTTGGCACTTTAGGCTGAAACCTCAAAGACCTCGAGAAAACAGAAGGGGAAACAAATATTGCAGACCCTAACACCTTGGGTCCACCCCCCCTGGGGTCTCTTTTCTTTTTGTTTTCTTTTCTCGAGGCTTTTGGCACCTGGGGGCGTTGTTTTTGTCGTTTTTGGTGTTTGTTGGTTTTCTCGAGGTTTTTTGCACTTTAGGCTGAAACCTCAAACAACCTCGAGAAAAACCCAAAAACAACAAGATTGCAGACCCTAACCCCTTGGGTCCATCCCCCTTGGGGTCTGCAATCTTGTTTGTTTCTTTTTTTTGTTTTTGTACTTGTTGTTGTTCTCGAGTTTTTCTAGAATTTAGCACGAGGCTCTTTATTGTTAGTACCTGCAAAAACGCAGCCCCCATGGCGTTCCCTTCTGAATGGGTTCCAGGATGCGCACATGGTTCGCCTGAAGTTCAAGCTGGAATCAGTCGGACTGGGTTTCTGTATCACATGGGCCCGAGGTGTCACTTGGCGCATACCCAATGGAGAGGTGCTCTTTTGGACAAAACCCTCGGGCACTTGCGAATGAACCGCTGGAATCCATCGATGGTTCACCAGACTGGTCTTAAACCCCCGCATATTTCTCGTCGATTTGGCTCATATGAGTCAGCGTCAAAATTACTTGTGTGGGTTGTATTCATTCCGACGTTAGGACATCCCGTATCGTTTTCCCTGTTTCTCTCTCAGCTTTTGGGGTATCGTTTTGTTGGACGTCCCGTATCGGTTTTCGAGGAAGCAACAAACTGCATGTGCATGAAACACTCCTACATAAAGTAAATGCCGGTAATTTTGAAGCCGCCTCATATGTCGCCTGCGCGCCATGCTCGTGTGATACACAAGTCCTTAGCACTTGGTCTCTCCATGCCGAGTACAGTCAGCGTGGCTCGTTCTCGCGTTAAGAAAAGATGGGACTTTGTGCTTGCTAATTACGAACATTGTCTGAACATGTCTTGCGTGGGATTCAATTGACAGTGAAATAAACATGGAATCAAGGATCCCTATGAACAACACCTTCATGGTCAAGGTCCAACCTTTCGGTTTGACGAAAAAACAACCCAGGCGGCAAGGCCTGATTCTGCAGGACCGAAAAGGTCCTAGCAATTGTGGCATTGCAGCCCGACTCTGATTCTCACAAACTTGCTCCGCAAGCCCTGGGCACAACCATGGGAAACTCGATGCCCGGGCGAGGCGCATTTTGGTAAACTCATGCTCCATCCTTGGGGTTGGGTCGACTCTGAAAACTCCTGGACTGGTTGATTCACAGAGTTTACCCACCCATGAATCTGCCAGGATCCACTTAAATCTGGGTAAATGTTTGCTAAGGGAACTGCGAATTGTCTACGTGCGGGATAAACGTTTACAAGTGAGGACCGGACTCATGAGAAGCATTCCTCTAAAAGTATGTGTCAAATAGCGGGACCTCCAAAAGATGTTGGTTTTCCTTTTGGCTTCCCTCAAACCAACCTGAAAAAAGTACCGAGCCTCAACTAAACGAGTCAAATCCCATTTGGGTTACTTTGTCGTGGTCGACTTTACAAGATTCCCCCTTTTTTTGCGTGTAAAACCACACCCCTACCAAGGGACACTCACCTGAAATTGGCCGAGGGGAGGTTCAAAAACCACCACAAAAAGCGACATATTGGCGTCTGCTGTGCCAGGGGACAACTCTGTCTCTCACGTTGCTTCCCTCTCCTGCGGAAGCTTTGGAGCATCGCGAAGGGCGCGGTTGATCTGTGCGCTAGTGGCTGCCCTCCAAACAAGTCCAGAAGTTTGAGGGCGTAGTATTGAGCAGAATGATATGTTTCATGGACACAGCGATGTTAAGTCCAGGGTTCCACGTCATACTTAAAACAAATCAAAATTAGGAGACCGCGCGAACACGCGCGGGTGAGTGAGTGAGAGTGTGAGAGAGAGAGAGAGAGTGTGAGAGAGAGAGAGAGTGAGTGAGTGAGTCAGTGAGTGCGCGAGCGAGTCAGTGAGTGAGTGAGTCAGTGGGCAAGCTTCTTGGGGGTGTTTACAACAGGGAATCACCACAAAGCCAGGCATCTGCGTCTCTCTTTCTGAGGAGTTTTTTGTTTGGGGTGGGTTCAAAGGGACACCCCAAGGAAGCCGCTTTCAGGGGTTCTCCCGGTAGATCTTGGCGCAACCCCGCACCGGAGTCTCGTTTCCTCTTGGTATCACCGGCACCCACCTCGGCAATCTTCTGCCGACACAATCCGTTCTCCTGCATGACCTGTCGCGCCGGTGGGTGAGAAGTCCCCTCTGCTCTGTGTGGAGTATGCTTCTAGAGATCTGGCTTTCCAGTCTGTCATGCCCTCCAACAAGCTCTGGTATTAGAGCCTAGGCCAAGGCTGTGCTGAGCTAAGTCTTCAAAGGGCGGCAAAACCCTTATCTGGGGCTCGCCCAAAATTGGCGACCCCCCTTGGGTGGTGTGAAGAGAAGCAAGGATCCGGAAGCCGCAACTACTTGGACCTGTGCCCTTGAAAAAAAAAACCTCCGGCTCGCGTCGCGTAGAGAAAAAAAAACACCCAGGCTGAGGCTAGAAGCTCCCAGAGCCCCGCGTGCCCCCAAGGCCTCAGATGCCTTCTCTTCGATCTTTGCCAACACCTCACGGAGCCACGGCTGATCGAGCAACGGGGCTCAAGCTATATGTGGGCTGCGTTCGTTGCCCGTGAAGATCCGGAGATTGGGTCTCCAGCTCCACCACAAATTAGGCAAAGTTATCTTCAAAGACCACGAAATGCCCTATGATTCCTGCAATCCTTGTGTCAGCCAAGTGACCAACTCCTTTTGTTTGTCCCACTTATGAAATTGGAAGCCCTACTTTTCTTTGTCCTACCGCCATGGTGGGACAAGATTGGAACCCCCCCAGGCCCTCCAAGACCACCCCTCACAGAAATTCCCCGCTCACTCGCTCGGTTTCCGCTGGATCGCCTCCGGACTGGGCGGCGGCGGCTCGTCCCCGAGATTGGGCACCTGGTACCTGGGGCGGCGAAAACGGGAACTTTTTGGACGCCCCAAATCGGTTTTCCCAAACAAACACATGGTCTCCACCCCGAAAAAAAGACACACGCCCCAAACTGGTACCTTCAAAAACCACGTGTCGACTCGGACTCGGTTCTTGGTTTCCCCCAAAAAAGACACCCACACACAAGTACCTTCAACAAACGCATATGTCGATTCGAGCTGGGGTTGGGCAATGTGGAATGCTGCCCAAAGTCCAAAGACTTAGAGGACATATAGATTGATAACTTCTTGCCAACATGTCCTTGGCGAGGGTGTATCTTTGTTGAGATCCTTTGCTTGATTGCTTTGAAGGGCAAAGGGAAGCCATCCCCATTTGTGCGGTTTTGAGACAAACCCGGTTGGTGCATTATCAAGCCTGAAATCGATCTGGCTGACCACTTTGCTGATTTGCCCGCTTTGGGGTAAACCCGCCAAAACCCTGCTGAGTTGCTTCCCAAAATGCCAGAATTAGAGGTTCATCGAAAAGGAGCGTCCGGATTCTATGCTTGTTTGCATGCAAATGGCAAGGGACTGCAGGCTGCCACTGAATGTTTGTTTGGGCCACACATGGGGCGTATACAATGCAAGCCTGAGCGGATGCGTCAGCTGGTGGGTGACTGCGCAGGGTATGCGGAAAGGGGAGTCGACGTCGTGAAGTGCCTATGCCTACACCAGCGCGAATATGCTCACCGGCTCGGAAGGTGAACATGAGACAAGGAGCGAACCGAAGAGCAAAGAAGGACACAATTCAGTAGATGCGCTGCGGCACGTGGAGTAAAGTCCCTGAGCTACTGGATTCGCGCTGAAGCCAGGCAGCAGGATGCCTACGTTGCCTTCGAACACGTCGAGGCAAACGAGGCCGGGGCGCCGACGTTGCTCGAAAGATCGTGGCAAGTGCCGCAGAGTAAGCCGCAGAGAAATCCCCCAACCGAAGGCATGGCCTGTTTGTTCTTGGATTTCGACCGGAACCGAAATCCAAAGATTCGAGGGTGCTTCTCAAACTTAGGGACCCCTCCAGGTTGCTTTGCGTTGTTGTTTTTTGGGTTTCCCCGAAAAAAAAAAGAGGAAAAAAAAACAGCCAAAAAGGGGTCCCGTGTGGGAGAAACCACCCATACATATTCCTCGTTCTCAGCCACAACTGGTGCAACTTGGGTCCGTATGCCAACAACCAGCAACGATGGGCGCGTTTGTGCGCTGAGGACCGACTCCTTCACGGGGTCATACTCGATCTGCCATGAGCCGAGCAGAATGGAATTTCCACCATCCCGCACTACCACTTTCTTTTTAAGGGACACCGAAGCCATTCTGTGGATTTCCCTGAAAAGAGCCACACCCATATACATCCACTGCCAAGGAGAAATTGAAGGGGTGGTAATCAATTCACAACTGGCTCCTTTGCATGGAAACATTTAAAGCCCATGTTGCCTTTGGAGTGGTTTGGGTGTGGATGCTTTCTCAGAATCCCGAACTCAGGATGTCTGCCGCGCTGGATCGGTTAAAAGTGAGACTCAACTTTAGCCTA
>CAUJNA010000668.1:2232500-2240000 GCA_963377175.1 Effrenium voratum | reverse complement strand
ATGGCACTTGACGGGTCCCTAGAGGAAGTTGATCTTCATCTATCTGCCCAGTGCTATGTTGGAGGGAGGATTTGTATTTTCCACAACCAAGAACGACCATTTCCATGTGGAACAATGGGTCAAAACTAGTCAGCGCCAGGATGTGGACCACTAGTTTTAGTCCTTTCCATCTACCGATCGGACAGGCCATCTTGGGGTTGCCCCCGACTTTTGGACCAGCGACGTCTCCTCTGGCTCTTCCTGCACATCCGGCGGCGCATTGGGAAAGAAGTTGCTGGTGACCGCGGCAAGGCCATAGCCCACCTCGGAACACACACGATTTCCCCAAACCGCATGGGCCCGTCTTTGAGACGAAAGCAAACCGCCATGTTGAGGGCCATGGGTCAAAAGAAGTTGGACTAACGCAAATGGCTGCAGTTTTGTTGGAGCTGTTTCCCCTCTTTGGGGTTACTGCTTAAAGGGAAGCCGAAAGGAAAACCGAAGCCATTTTAGGGGGTCACCCAAAGCAAGACAGACCCGCGGAATGTGTTTTTTTGGTTTCGCGCACATGCGCATGGATGTGATGGGCCAGGGCTCCATGTTTGATCCTGCAAACCAACATGGGATCCAAAGGGGTGTTCCCAAAGTTCGTTTGTTCGAAGTTTTTGGCGGTCCATAAAGTCCTTTCGTTACAGTGTTCTCTCCTTCCTTGCTGGCCGTAGAATCGCATCTTCAGACCCTTGCATCATTTGCCAGGTTGGGGAAACATGATATCCTATCCGGAGACCGCGTTTGAGCAAACCCCAAGGTAGACTGCAAAAAATGGGTTCTGATCCATTTTGGGAAAAATCAACAAGTACCAGCCTGGGTTTATATCTACCTTGAGGGTTTGCTAAAAGATGGAACCCCGCTTGGGCGGTCAATCATTGGGTGTACCCTGGTTCATCTGATAAGCGTGGGACAAGCCCTGAAGAGGCTGTGCTAAGCCCCTGTTTCTTGCTGTATATGGGTGTCTTTGCGGGGGTACCCTTTTTAGGTGGTTTTAAAGGGAAACCAACAAGAAAGCCACGTGTTTTTTTTGCCGGGCGGTCCTCAAAAAAAGACACCCCCATACTCGAAGGACCAAAGACTTTACGGGTCCCAGAACTGAACTTCAGCCCCCCCCCCCCCACCCCCCAGAAAACCGACTGAGCTTAACTCAGCCGTGGACGTAGAAGTTCACCCACTTGCCGTTCCGGACAGCGCACACCTCGTGTCTGCATGCGCTCCAAATGGCTGATCTGTTTTCGCTTTCCCTTCAACCCCATGCCCAAACGAAGTCCTTTCTATTCAGACAGCACAGGTGATTCCCACGAGTTCGGTGTGCAACACATCAAAACGGAGCAAGTGTCAAGTGTGGCAGCTTTGTCTTGTATCTGCCGCGCAGGACATGTTCTGTGACAAAACCCGAGCGTTCCATACATCCGCCCAAGAGAGGGGCACCTATATAAGATTGGCCTTTCCAAAAGCTGATATGGCTTGTCTGTGAAACGGAACTTGTGTGTGCGTGGGCGTATCTCTCAAGCAGGAGAACCCGCCTCCCTTTAACAAAAACAAAAACAACCATGTGCGGTTTCCTTTCGGACGGCCTTCAGATCAACTCCCAAGTAAAAAGCCGCAAAAGACCAGCACCCGCAGTTTGAAGACTTCCTTGGCCGCAGTTTGACCCATCCAACTAGGGGCCCTTTTTTCCCCTTTTCTCTTTTTTCTCAAAGTGGTCAGTGACTCTCCAAGGTTTGGGGGGAAAGGGAGGCCCGGAGCCCCCAACTCCCCGAACATGGTGCCAGACTGGCGTCTGAGGTGAGACCGAATCTCCCCAAATCAAAAGTCGATCAATCGGAGGCTCCCTGGAAAGGGACATGGAAAAATGTTGGAGGAAACGGATCTTGATCTTCGAATGGTCCCTTCAGGCTGTCCCCCATTCGCATGGCATTGCAAAACGGTTCCTCTCGGCGCCCCGCTGCACCGGGCCACGAGAGCGATCGCGCATACACGACCACGCTGGACCTGGCGACTTCAAACAGCGGGGAGTTCTAGGAACATGAGTGGCTGCGTCTCTTGTTATAGGGGAACCCCCAAAATGGGTGGTTTCCATTTGGTTTCCCTTTAAAACCACAAAAAAGAAGTACCCTCAGCTTTTCCAGACACACCCAAGTGATAAAAAGGGGGTCGATAAAGCATGCCCCGACGGGGCTTTTGTTGAAGGATACCACCAGAAACCTGCCAGTTTCCAGTTGGGCTCGTGGTCTTTTTGGACGCACCTATTCTAACCAGTCAGTTGAAGGGTTCAACTAAAGCAGAACGAGCCGATAGCCAAACCATGAAAGTCCTGATTGACCCCTGGGTGTTGAAGTGACCCAGTACTCAGCCCGGATTTTCATGTTGACCACAGTGATCCATGCAAGAGACTCCTGGGTTGCTATTTCCTCGAGCCCCGGAAACCTAGAACCCCAATCTGGTCTCCCTGGACATGCTGGCGATATCTGTTTCGCTGGGACCGGTGAAGTTCCACTGCACATATGCCATTATCTCCATTTGCATATTGGCGCCTGAAAAAAAAGAACAAACAGCAGAAAACAAAAAAGTGGTATTTTCTGAAAATCCGGAACCCGGAACCTTCTGGAACCCTCCGGAACCCTCCCCGAAAGCTGCCCCAAACCACCCCTTATCACCTGTCTGGACAAAGCAACCGTAGCTTTCAGTTGTTGGGGGAAAACATATACAAGTCAAATCCAAGACCCGGGCTGAGTTGTGGTCCCTTTCGAAATGCAGCCCTTCTCGAAAAGGATTATTTTTGTTAAAAGGGAATCAGGGGACCCTCCCCCAAAATAGTAAAACGGTGTTCCTTTTGGTGTCCTTTACACACCGGAAAAAAAAAGGAAAAAAACAAAAAACATGGCCTTAAAAAAGACCGACAGACCCAAAGGCTCTTTCCGCCTCAGAGACCCCTTACCCGAAAAGCCATTCGCCTCAACGGCAGCGCCGGATCCGCTGCTCGGTACAACGTGGGGTCGCCAGCCTCAGCAACTTGACCCTAAGGCCACCCCTGGAGTCCTGGCCAAATTTAGCTGCCACTCGAAGGAGTCCACAAGGTATCAACACCTGGTATCAAAGTGATCTACCCAACACCTTGTAAAAAAAGAAGCACATACACACACAAGGGTGGATATATCATGAATATCCTTTTCTATTCAAGGATCTTGATTGAAGGCCTCAACTTGGCGAGTGTGGTGCTTGGCCAGGTCGCCGGCCTGCTTAACGCTCCACTGAAAGCCATCCTCGTGCAGGCCCCGCAAAACCTGCGAAAGGATGACATGCGTTGGGTGTCTGTTGTTAGCGGACCCCCCAAATGGTGGTTTCCTTGTGGTTTCCCTTCAAACAAACCCAAACACAGGTGCCGCCCACATAAAGACGCGCAGGATTTGCGGGCAAATCACAAAGCTACCCATATTTCCGACATCCCTCCACCAAGAGGAGCTTCTGGTGCGAAATGGTGATGCTTGGATTGAAAAGGGGCGTGGGGAAGAGTGGAGGATACATACCGTCCGTGGTGTTATTCGGTGTTCATTTCACTCCTTCTGAAGCAACGACGACTTGCTGTATACCGCCCTAGGGGTCCTGCAGAATTTGGGCCCCGTTCCTTGAGTTCTCCATATTTCAAGCCCCACCCTTACGGAACCGCATGAAAAATGCCACAAGCTCAAATTGCGCCAGTATGCGCCAGTGTGGTGAAACGATAAGCGATCTGCATCCGGTCCCTCATGTTAAAGGGGTACACTCATGTACCTCTCGTTTGACCCTCCCGGGAAATTCCGAATCCACTAAGAAACCACATCCCTTTTCGGAAAACATATTGTCAGCGGTAGCCACTCATGTTTCGGCCTGCGGGGCGGGGTCGGCCTCCTGCTCCTCGCGTCCATCGCGACATCGATCGCATGGTTTTGGCTTCCTGAAAAATTGAATAGGGAACCCTTTTAGGGCCGTCAAAATCCCAGCCATGCGGGGCTTCCCATAACTGAGCTCCAAAAGCGTGGACAGCGTGGTGTTGCGCTAGCGCTTGTCGATCGTGCCTTAGGCTGTGACATGTCAAAATGAGAAAAACAACTGATTATGTGCCAAGTGCCCCCTGACGGCGCACCCCGAATGGCCGCAACCAATATACCGACCTCATACCCGATATATGTGGTATACAGCCCCAAAAAGAGGAAATATGGGTTCCCAGTAAATTGCTCTGGGGGCACCCCTTTACACCCTCTTCAGGGTTCCTGAAAGGAATCCCAAAACCACCTGCTTTCTGAAGAGGAATCCTCTGAATCAGCAAAAATGTGCGATTTCTTTGCTAGCACAGGTTCTTCTTTCGTTTTTTTCCGGGGACCCCGCCCTGCGCGACAGCCAACCACACAAATCCATCGGAGCTCCTCTTTGAGCTTTTCAGCCTCAGCGATCTCCTCGGGTGTGTCGCCCTCCGGGATCTCTTTGTGCGTCGTACGCCCATTGAGCAGGATGTGCGGCCTGACGCTTTCCGCAGAAAACATCCCTTGCCAGCCCAGTCTGCGACCTGATGCCCAGTGGATTGTCCATGGGAAAAAAAGAATCGGTATCTTTTTTTGTTTGGTTGGTTGAGTTTAAAGGGGAACCCTTCGAAAACAAAAGGAACACAGGTATTGATTCGAACCCGTTCCCTGACCAAATGGGTTCTAATGGGTTGCAAATGGATGCTATACACATGACTGCCCTTGGGTGCAAGCTGGAATTGATTTATTCGAACCCGTTCCCTGACGATCGAACCGCTTGAGGCGTACAGCAACACGCACAGCTCTGAGCGGAGGGCTGCATGTGGGTCCAAGCCTGCACCAGCCCGAAGCGAAAACGAGGAGCCCAAGCCACATGGCCATTGCAGTCAAAATCCAAATCGTACCCCCAGTGAACATCCGATTCAATCCCCACTCAAAAAGGTTCTAAAATGGGTGGTGCGCCTGCCCCAAAATGGGATCCCATTTTTTTTGACCCACAGCCACATGAGCTATCAGACAAGATTCGCCCGTGGAATGGGCGTCGGCCAGCCTTCTCACTCGACATAACAAAAGACTAAGAGTGACTAACAATGAAGTGCTCGGTCGGTTGCTCGCATGGAGCCAGTTGGGCCCTTGCCACAATGAGGTTAGTGCAATGGTACCATAACTTTTAGGACCCACCAACACAAAGCTCAAGGCGCTCGGGGGCCAAACATATGGATTTGCCGCTTCCGGGGTGTGTGGGCCTTTCAAAGGGCTCATAGCCAAAGAGTCCGTCGGTTCAACATGGGCTGGAGGGGGATCCCCAATCCGAGTTTCCCGAATCCGTCAAGAACTGCCTAATCCATCTGTTATTGACATTCATGGATTCTTTGAATAGCCCAGTCCAAGGTCGTCTAAGGGCGCAATACCATGAATGTCCATCCCAGGGCTTCTTTTTTGAGTCCACCTGAACAGTAGGTCTCATGTTTCAAATGGCCAGTTATGGGGGCCTGTGTTGGTTCTGCTCCTTGCTTCTTCCTTGTTCCTCCCTCCTTTGTTCCCTGCTCCCTGCTCGCTGATCCTCCCTCCTTTCTCCTCCCTCCTTTCTCCTCCCTCCGTGATCCTTTGCTCCTTGTTCGTTGCTCTCTGCTTGCTCTTTGCTCCCTGCTCCTTGCTCCCTGCTCCTTGCTCCCTGCTCGTTTCTGTCTGCCTTTCGTTGTTCGATGTGAAGCCTTTTGATTCATAACTCATATCTGCTTCTCTTTGTTTCTTACTCCTGCTCCTTGCTCCTCCTTGCTCCTCCTTGCTCCTCCTTGCTCCTCCTTGCTCCTCCTTGCTCCTCCTTGCTCCTCCTTGCTCCTCCCTGCTCCCCGAGGATATAGGAACCCCTCAAAGCGATGATGTGGAGGAATCTCATTATTTAAACCAAGCTCCTTGATTTTTGAAGGAATCTCGTTGAGGACTTGTTGGGTTCCTTGCGCTTATTTGATTCTGGGAACATTTAGAGCTCGTCCATGTCCCCAAATCGACCGTCTACTGGACATGTTCGGAATGAGCCTGGGAATGAGGGAATGAACCTGGGTGGCCCCTTGAAGGAAACCACAAGGGATGGTTCCTAGGGGTCATTCCCTTATTCCCCACTGAGCACCAGCAAGCAAAACCGCATGAAGTTGCAAACGTAGAACAGCTCTGCCTCCTTTTTCATCAGCTCGGCAGGAGCTGGGCATACAAACTCCGCGTTCTCCTCGATGTTCTCCCCGTCTTCCTCCTGAAAGCCACAACAAAAAGGAACCGCACTAGGGTATGTGGCAAAATAGGGGGGTCCCAAATGATGGTGTTGCTTCCGGTTTTCCGTCAAGCTACTCTGAAACCGATACCCTCAAAAAACTCATACCCCCTTGTGACTCCCAACATAAACATTGAACCCGGATTTCAATTTTCCATGCTAACCTGCAGGTGAGTAACCCCGCCAATGTGCAAGCTGATAGATGCTACATAGGTGGCTCAGAATTCCCGAGCTAGTGCACAGGTGTTGGTCTTTGTTGCCACTTGCCAGGGTACCATTTCTCAGTTGCCAAAGGTCGGCTTTGGGCAACTGAGATTTTGTGTACCACTTATTGAGCCGCCATCTATCCCCTTTTGCTTTCCTTTTGGGGAAACCACTTGGCTATTCAGCGTCCAGTGACGGGTCCCTATAACATGGCCTTCCTGAAACCTCCCCGGTGCGTAAGGTTACCCTATCAGGCTCCATGGTACCCGATGAACGGAAGCAACCTAGAAAACGGGTCTCCCAACAGAGTTTTCCTCTTATTGAGATGTTTGGAGTTCCATGCTAAGCAGGTCTTGATCAGCGGCGGTTTACTGACGATTTGGAGAGAGAGAGAGAGAGAGACAAAAAAAGAAAGAAAGAAAGAAAGAAAGAAAGAAAGAAAGAAAGAAAGAAAGAAAGAAAGATACCAAGGAGTCCTGCTGGAACAAGCGGGTTTCACGTCAAATTATTAACTTAGATCCAACCGCAAACCAGCAATTGCCATCTATCTGGGTGTGTCTCAAAGTAGGAATCCTCAAAATTGGTGGTTTCCCTTTGGACTCCTTTCAAACCACCTCAAGAAAGGTACCATCAACAAATGACACATCTATCATCATCTATTTTCTACCAATACAACGGACATCAACGCATCCCCATCCTTCTGCAGGAAGCCCTTGGGGCAAATCGTCGTGTCTGCGGTGATGCGCGCAATCTGGGCGCGCAAGTACACCTGCGGGATGTCAGTTGGCTCTCTTCGGAATGTCAACTCATGCGCGGCTCCGCGTTCCGATCCGATTTGTTTGGGTGGGGATCAATCCGAAGTTCGCATGCAGGGCTCGATAATTGCGTCTTTCCTAATGATCGGGCTAGATGTGGTAACTGTGTCTATGAGCTCAGCTCCCTCGTGACTAAGTTGACATTGGGTTTGTCTCCAAATAGGCTCCCTCCCCAAATGGT
>CAUJNA010000668.1:2175000-2227500 GCA_963377175.1 Effrenium voratum | reverse complement strand
AACACCTCCTCAGTTTCTCACTTTGATAACCCCTAGAAACCGTCAAAATTTATGAATTCGGTGTGACTCCAAAAACCACCCGCCGGGCAGAGAGAAGCGGCCCCCGCCTTTCCCCAGAATCTCAGCTTGTTGAGGCCGTCCTTCTGGTTGGCCGCGAGATTCCGCAAAGAGCACATCACCTGCAGAGGGCTTGACTCAGAACCACCAGCATCAGAAATCCACACAGCACGCTAAGCTTTATATGCTCCTACAAACAAAAAGGAAGCGAGAACCCCATGTGAGCTCCTTCTGGGTGAAAACAAACCTTGGTTGCTTTCTGCTCCCCTGCTAAAAGTTTCTCACTTTTAGTGGTTTAGTACGGAAAACCCGAATTAGTTGGCAAAAAGTTAAAGTCCTAACAGCCCTTGGCAAACTGCAGGAAAGAAACTATTGCTCGCCACCGACTTTGGCCCCTCCTTTCCGGGGGTGCTTGTTGGGAAGGCGCCCTCAAAGCTACAAACAACACAGCGCGAGCAAGTCAAAAGGCACTGGATGTTGCGGCCGCTACCAAACCACCCGTTGATTCTTTTTATGTACTGCGCACTTGCCACTCCTTATCAAAATCTGTGTTCCCTTGCCAACAAAAAAAAAAAAAACGCGCCGCTTCATAATGCCTGCAATAGTGGTTGGGGACGCTTTGGTGGACGTCACTCTGGGGCTTTCACCAACTTTGAGCGTTCCAACCACAAACACATCATACAATGACTCAGATGGCCATGGGTCAAAACCCCGTACCCTCAGTGAACATCCGATTCAATCCCCACTAAAACAGGTTCTAAAATGGGTGGTGAATTCACCTACCAACCAAAATGGGATCCCATTGGTATTGAACCATGGCCAGATAGGTGCTCACTCGCCGTTTTCTACCTCCTCTTCGGCCCCATCTTCCCTCTCGATGCCGTTTCCCAGGGACCTGGCCTGATATGCTTCCGCCTCTCCCAGCCCGAGGCCGGTCTCAGGGAGAGAAAGCAAGCAGCACACCATGGTGGCGCATGGGTGCGTCTTTTTTGAGGGGACCCACCAAAATGGCGGTTGTCCTCTTGGTGTCCCTGTAAAACCACCAACAAATAGAGGTACCAACTCAAAAAACAATAAAACAACACACCCAAATTGACACGGGTTCTCCCAAAAACATGAGTTTGAAAGGAACCTCTTTTGCAGAACCCCTTTTCTGGGTTCCATGGTCCTTCCGGGGAAACACCTGGACCATTTGTGGGCTTTCTTTGCTGCTCAGGCAAAACAAAGCATCACACCACGCCTCAAAATGGAGGATTGGCCAATCCGATTCTTCCCTCTTGGAAAACCAGGAAAGGCCAAATAAGCAGCGCCCAACACCCATTGACTGTTGGAAATCTACTAACATGATTATAGTTGAAGGCTTACGTAGGCCTCACTATGACCTTGCTACATCAGGTAGTAGAACCACCCAGTATGGCCAATTGGAGTTTTGGGTGTCAAATCCTTTCGTAACCAAAAGAGCATATGGCAAAAGGCTGGCAAGAAAACTCAGCATCTATGTTGTCTCGAGAGTAAAGGACCAGAACCATTTGAAGAATCCAGAGCGCGACTGCACCCAACATTTGTGTCTGGGACTACCTCTACCTTCGCCCATCCAGGTTTGATTGTGGCGCTGGGGTGTCTCAGACACAGACCCATGAAAGCGTCTCTGCGTCCTCCGTGAAGTCCGGGATTCTGCGTGGGCGCTTCGCGAGCTTTGGTCCGTTGCAACGCGAGAGGAGTCAACTCGGACATTGGCCAAACTGATCGCCTGAGTTTGGAGTAAAACTGGCAGGTGAGTCATGAGCTATTCAAACTGTATACATCCAGCCGGGAGGCTGGGATGTATCACTTGGAGGCTGGGATGTATCACTTGGAGGCTGGGATGTATCACTTGGAGGCTGGGATGTACTTGTTGCCATAACAGACTCCTAAGTGATCCCCCTTCTCGGCCTATCGGCCTATCGGCCTCGGCATAGCGCGGCTTTTGAATTCGCGGTGCTCGTCTCTCGAGCGCCATGCAAACATTCAGCTTGCAGCGAAGCCTCGCCCCAAGAACTGGAGAAATGTGACCGACACGAGTTCGAACGCCTATCCAACTAGTTGGCACAACTGCAAACAATGAATGCTGCGCTCCATTCTGTTTTCCCACATCGGTTTTCCATGAGAACACGCGGGGCCCTCGCCGCCCAAGTCCGGGATGGTGTTCTCTGGTGCAGCTTGCGCGATGCAACCCCAGATCTTCGGCCGGCCGCGGCCACTTTGTTGTGGAACACGCCGGCCAGACGCTGCACTCACAATCCATCGGGGTACCTGGCACCGATAGCCGCAATCAAATGATCCGCGGAACCGGCGGCAAAAACGCCCAAGCCCAGAACAAATACGGCTCAAAACGAAAGAGCTAGGGTTCCGCAGGATTTTGGTCATTGCTTCCATTCAAGGGTGACATGTTGCCCCAAACCAAACAACAAATGCGGGCATTCCCGAGAGGTTTCCTGTTGGTTGCCCTTGACCTCCAGGCGAACGCGAGGCGCGAAGCGGTCGCCTGCCGGGCGCCAAGAACGGGTGCTTGGACGCCTCTGCGGCAGTGGGCCGTTTGCTCGGATCCAGCCTCGGACGCGCGCGGCGACGTGGACGCGCTGGATGGGACTTGGGCCAAGCGGGCCAAGGGAAGTCCCAAAACGTTGATCTTTGCCAAAATGGTCGTAAGTGAGAAATCCAGGAACTCGGGAGGGAACTCGGGAGTAACAAACAAACAAGCAAGCAAAACAAACAAGCAAACATTCAAAAAGCACAAGCAAACAAGGAACCAAACAAGGTGGCAAGGTAAGGTAGCCAGGCAGCCAGGTCACAAGGCCAACCGATGGTGCAAGTGCCTCTGCAATATACCGCAGACCAAAGACCACATACGTCATGGCTAAAGGTACATGGCTGTGGGTCAAACATATGTACCCAAAATGGAACCCTGGTAAATGGAACCACGGACTAAAACCTGCGGTCCTTTGGTGGTTTAATTTTGAACCAGAATTGGCAAAACTACCAGGAGCACCCAGCACGTTCGCCCTCCACATTTTGCTCTAGGTCTCCGCTTCGACTCAAAGGGACTCCCCCAATGGCGGATTTCCCGCAATGCGCGGGCCAGTACTAATCCATCATTTGGCTGTGGGTCAAAACCCTGTACCCCTGGTGAACATCAAAACAGGTGGTACATTGGTGTTCATCCGCCCCAAAATAGAGGCATTGGTTATGACCCATGGCCATTTTGCACACGAAACGGGGCCGTCAAGGTCGGGACTGCAGCAACTGCGTCAGGAAGTCCAGAAAGACTTCATCCCCAGTGCCTTCAAACTCCATGACCAATGGGAGCCTCCCTTCAAAGCTCAGTTTCCTTCGAGCTGTCCTTCAAATACAATCCGAAATGGCCGGACACATTCAGGATGTCTGGTGGATCCAGACCAGCCATAGGAAGTAACCAAGGAATTTTACATGATCTCCCTGTTGCCTTCTGATGGAACCTACACCAAACGAGAAGAAACCCGCTATTCATTCCCAATAGATCCATTCACCTGTAGACTGGGCACACCAGATTACCCACACAAATGGGCTTGAATGGGCTCTGGGACTGTGGCGCATGCGCTGGCGCATCGACGTCTTCTTTGGCACCTAGCGGCTTTGCTGCCCCCCCTCGCCATTTGCGCTGGTAGCAACCTTCTTCAATCTCCGGTGACACTTTGGAGGCAGTGGAACTTATATATGTCTAACAAATCAACCTAAAAAGGACATCTGGTTGGAACTCTTGGCATTGTGCAAGGAACCTGCAGAATCCTTGCCTTCCGGGGGGGGGGGTTGAAGGGACCTCAACTCACCTTTCAAAGGAGCTGGACAAAAGGGCTAACCCTGTTGGGACGACTCAAGACAAATACGACTCGGAGCAGCGAAAGGTTAAGAGGCACTCATATAAGGGTGCGGAATTATTTTGGGACCTTTTCAATACCCCTCCCTTATATACCCCTAAAATACCCCTCCCTTATATACACCTGCATTCTCCCCGAAAAAAGTAGAAAGGGTCACGTTCTAAATCGCATTGGGTGCCTTTCTCTGAGTACCATTGGTTGGATTGGGGGAAAACCAACGGGAAACCGTTTGGCCATTTTGAGGGGGTGTCTTGTTTTTAAGGGGTACCCCAAAAGTGGTCACTGTTCTTCTGGCTTCCCCTTAAAATCAGCCACACCATCCCAAAAAAAGGCATCAAGGGACACGCCAAAACTGACATGGAAGCCCAAACGCCATCAATTTATGACCCTCCTGTTCAAGAACCCCGTTTTTGGGCTCCATGTTGCCTGGGTCCTCTAGCAGAGAGGTTAGAATAAGGGTACCCGATTTTTCTCGGTAGTCTATTTTAGGGGAACCCTCATCCAAAAAAGAAACGGTAAAAGTGGCACTGGGGGTACCTAGTTGAGCCATGTTGAGGGGGGCGTCCATCGATCCCATCGATGAATCGCGTGGGGCACCAGAAGGTGCAAGCGACGCCCTCGCTCTGGGCAAGGCTGCCCTTCGATCTCCTGGTACAGCTGGCCGTCCTGACGAGGCCAAACCCATGGAGTTTCGAAGAGAAAAAATATAGGTGTCTTGTTGTGGTAGAGCATCCCAGGCAAGCCCATATGGCTCTGGGTCAAACATATGTACCCAAAATGGCTTGCCCTGGTAAATGGAACCATGGACTAAAATCTGCGGTCGGTCGGCTGGTGGGTTAATTTTGACCCATACCCATATACTTATCAGGTAACCAGCTACTTTCCTTGAAGGGTTTCAAAGGGTGGCTCCCTTGGTGATGGATCCACTGGCCTGGGAGTCATCTTGAAACCTCCTGGACAAATAGACGGATTCGACTGGTAAATCATTGGAACGAAACTGAAACAAAAAAACAGAACTAGTGAAATACGTGTATTGCCAACCAAACACCAAGAATGAGATCTACGCGTTCCAATTACGTGCACATCAAACATCACCCCAAAGGAAATTCAATTCTCAAATGCAGGGGCAGACTGCCATTCTTCCCTGAGTTCATTTGGTGGCAATGGACATCTGCGTGCCTAAAACTCCACGGGGTTCCTGCCTCCGCGATCAGGGTTTGGAAGACTACATTTTTGGGACCTCCCACTCCCCGTCCACGATCGGACAAAGGGTAAGGACAACTTTGCAAATGTCCGTAGATGCGTCGCCTTGTAGCTGCTGAAAGCCGGTCAGCCGTGCGTTTTGTCTCTTTGGTTGGCCTCACTGTTCTGACAAACGGACTCCAAACAAGGGGCTCTACCGAGAGGGTTCTAGCAAGTGGATTTTCTGGCATTCTGTACGAATGTGGTGAGAAGCAAGCTAGAACCTGTTTGTCCCAAACGAGATGCATTTCATTCAGATTCCCTGGTTCACGGGCATCAGCATCAGATCACAATGTCCTGAGTGAAGTACTGTGGGACGTACTTCCCGCTGGTCATCATGGGGTACCTTGGGTAAAAGTGCCCTCTTCCGGTCGTATGCATCTGTGGCCAACATGTGCCAAACCATCTCGCGCTGAGGGCAGTTCGGAAAGTCGCCGACGATGCCCAGGATTCGAGCCAGCAGACTCTGAACCTTGGTTCGACACTTGTCGCGTCAGTCTCCCGGTGGTCACTTCCCCATTTGTCCCTACCCCAAACCACACCATATGCTTGAACTGAACGGGAAATCACTCAAGTTCCCAGCTGAGTCGTTCTGGAAAAGCACGTAGCCTGACGCAAAATCAAGCCTTCCATGGCAAGGCTCAATGCGCGTCACAATCAACACACAATGTGTACATGGAGCAGCCAGAGTTCCGCTTTGATCATTTTGGACATCAATCTACAGCAAAGCGTTCAGGAGGAGCACATCAGTTCCACGAATGTCACGGCAACGCTCAGGAGGAGCATTTCAGTTCCACCACTGGCTTGTTCACGTTTGGGCCAGACGACCTCCACAGCTTCCAGTGCCATCGACGGCTCTTGTTTGACGCGGCTCGGCCTGTCCACAGCTCCGCGATGATGCAGCCCAAGGACCACAGGTCGATCTTCTGATCGTAGGGCAGGCCCAGCATCACCTCTCGACAAACGGATCCCCCCCCAGAAAGTCACAACTTTCTGCTGGCTGGAAGGAACTTGTCCAATGTTGCCCCAGCTGTTGATACCACAGGAGGGATTAGACACATGTTTTACAAGAAACTTGTTACCGCAAAACAAATAAGGCAAACAAATCCCAAAGGCAACAAATGGCCGAAGCTGGAGAAAAGTGCTGGCAAGGGCCTAAGTGCCTGAGGGCTGGTATACCCAAAATAAAACCTGGAAAAAGGAAAACGAAAACTGACACCTGCGGTCCCCTGGTGGTGTTATTTTGACCTGTAGCAAAAGTCGTTTGTAATCGACTTTTGAACCTGCTGGTTTGCGCATCTCTGCGCGATGTCCCTTGGCCTATAGCCCCCTTGGACTTTCCATAAGCGGGCCAAACGGATCCCAAACGGGTCCCACGGTTCCAACATCGTTCCTGCCTCAGGGGCGCGGTAGGACCGAGACTGCACATAGGAAGAGAGGTGGTCGTCCACAAAGCACGAGGACCCAAAGTCGATGACCTGCCGCAAGCTCCGTGCTTGAATCCACCATAATTCTTTGGTAAAACACGATTTTATGAGCCGTAGGCATTCGTTCCATCGATTCAAGTCTCCCTTAGCCTCACAACCCGGCTTCAGCTCCAGTGGGTTGTCAACTCGAGACTCGTTGGTACATGATCCAGCTCGCTGAGCCACTTGGCACTTGGGGAGCTCCGAGAAAAAGGTGGACACCATGGCCATGCGTCTGAACTTCTGAAGCCTTTGCGACCCCTGGACACCTTTCGCTTGCGACGGACTCGATGCCTTGACCTCACATCTGCTGTAGGACTTGATCAGGATGTTTTCCTAACCGCGCTTGGCCGCTTGACTCTTTTGGAAGTTGGCCTTCAAGTTGCGACTGTTCAAAGAATAACATGGGGCACAAAACATGGTTCGTTGAATCAATGCTATGTATGGATCTCAGCAGAAAGTCAGGCAGGTTGGCAGTCAAAATGTTCAATGGCAGTCACACTGCAAGCCCAAAATCAACAATTCATGTCAATACTCGTTGCGCTATGACATATTTACGACTATGCCTCGATGTTTATGTCTGTGTGTGTGGTGGTGAAATCTCAGTGTGGGTTACCAAGACCTGGAGGTTGTCCAATGAACCGCTTTTGCGTTCTGTCACATTCTGATCCGCCGACCCCTTCTTGCCATGGGAGGCGCACGGGAAAGGCAACGAATCATTGCTACACTGATGATTGAATCACAATCACTATCAAACAAATCTTGCCGAGTTGATCTTTGGAACACCTGGGGTGATGTAAGGGATGTTGCTGCTGCATTCTCTTTCTTTTGTGTAGGATTCAACAGTCATGTTCGGCCTCATGTTGGAGCCATACCAGACGGCCAAAGGGCGCGGGAACAAGCCACGTTTTTTGCACGCCCCGTTTTGAGAGTGACGGCGAATTGTGGCACGCTAACACTAGTCATGCTCGGGTGTCACACTTTACCGGCAAAGTATGCGCTGGTGATGCTGGGCTTGGCCACTTTACCTACACAGTATGTACTGGTGCTACCATAATGATGATTCTAGTATCTTTTTATGTATGTATGCATGTATGTGTAGATATGTATGTGTGTGTGCACGCACACCTGCGTGATCTGGGCAACCAGGCAGCAGAAAGAGGCGCCCGCAACTCTTGTACGCAGCAGGGGTCCAAGGAAGAAACCCTGGAGGGGAAAAGCCGTGGAGACCAACAGGGCACGGACATATGTATATATATATATATATGTGTGTGTGTGTATACATGTACATACATATATATATATATACATGTAGATATTTGTGTACTCCACCAACCAGCGGCACAGGTTAGGGGAAACCAGAGGCCAGCTGGCGGTAACCGTTGCAGAAAGAGGCCGCCAAGCAGCAAGTTATCGCCTGGGACGTTTCTCCCAACGCCCCCACAACCTTTGCAAACGCAACCTGAGTAGCCAACGTCAGGTGAATGGCTGAAAGAAGTTCTCTCAAAACCGGGCGAATGGCTGAAAACAACTCTCTCAAGATCCGGCGGGACCCTGACACTCCACCACATGCTGCCCCGGCGTGGCCAGCTGCGCGCGACCTCCCTCTTGTCCAGGATGTAGGTCGCTGGTTCCAAGCAGGAATCGGGCAAAACGGTTCGGAGTGGGCGGAAGCGGCTGAAGAAAGTTCTCATGCCAACGTTGCGTCCGCAGATTTCGCGATGTTGCCCCACGTCAAGCGAACGGCTGAAAGCAGTTCAGATCTCTCGGGACTGGGCGGGCTCTCAGGACCGGACGGGAGCGCTCCCGCCCAGGTCGCGCGCGCAACTCTTTCACAGGCCCCGCCTGGTTCTGAGAGTGTTTTTTTGAGCTATTCGCTTGACGGGTGGCTCTGCGGACGTGACGGCAACACAGGCCTGTGTCAGCGTCACGTCCGCAGAGTGACCTGTGTCAAGAGAATAGCTGAAAGAAGTTCTCGCAGACATGGCTACAGTTCATCCAAGCGTCAAGCCTTCAGGAGGAACCCTTCACATCCGCGAATAGGTGTTTCGGGCAAAACCTGGCCTCCGGTTCCAGCGGGCCAAAGGGCCCCTCCAGCAAGCCAAAGGCGAAGCGTTTTCGGCGCACGTTTTCGGTTCGGTTCTGCTTCTCCTGTGAACCCACCAGGCCCTTGCCCTTGGCCGTTGCCTGGCACGGCCTCAAAGGAAGGCTGCCTGCAGCGGCTTTACCTCCCCTGGATAACCGCACCCACTCCCTGGCCGCCCCTGGCCACGTGGCCGCCTCGCCCTCAGTCTTTTGACTTTCCGGGCTCAATCGAAGCTGCCCGCCCTCCCCCTGAGTCCATCCGGACCGGGCGGGATGTTCCGAGGTACAGAAGCACAAGCGAAGGGAAAGCCTTTCACAAGATGTAAGTGAATATGCATATGTAGATGGATATGAATACGTATATGTATATGTATATGTATATGTATATGTATATGTATATGTATATGTATGTATGTATGTATGTATGTATGTATGTATGTATGTATGTATGTATGTATGTGTGCTCATATGCATATACGTATGTGTGCCTGTTCGTCCTCCCCAAACCAACACTAGATGTTTAAAACTTTTTCAGTTGCCTGGACCTGCAACGTCTGGAATCAGGCTTCTTTTTGGCTTCCCTTTCGCCAACCGAGCCCCATTTCTACCGAAACAGCCACTTTCTGCATATTTCTGAGCCCAAGGCAGGCTTCAGGTCGCAATGGATCAGCCGCAGGGAGTGCACGTATCCCAGCGCCGTCAGAATCTGTTTCGAGATATTTTTTCGCAAGCCGCAATCACTTGTGGAACCTGCATGGTGTATAGCACAAAAGGCTTTACACATACATTGCCCTGTCTTCTTGACAAAAAGACACGTAGGGCTCCTTGTATATGTATCGTGATATGTTGTGAAGATATTGAGTGGCTTCAGCTACCAGTACAGTACTTGGGAACCTTCCAGACTCCCTTTGCACAAATGCGCTTTGTCTCTCGTAAAGGACCTAGGTCGTATCGAGTGGTATTTGCAACAACCCAGAACGAACTCAGCACTTGAGGGCTTGCAAAACAACTTTTATGGTTTGACATGAAGCAGAAGGGCACCAAATGGCCGAATGAATGATCATAGTCGCACCCTCGAATTAAAGATTTAATATGATTTCATCAAAGGCGACCGCAACAACAATCTTGCAAAGAAATCAAACAGAGAGTTCCGCGCCCCAGGCTCTCATTGATCCGCGCCGGCTCTGATATCGGCTCAAGATAGCGACGCAGATCGCCTGATTGGAGATCTTCTGCAATCGCCCGATGGTGAAGTATGGCTCATCACCTGATGCTAAGATTTGGAACGCCCCTCAAAAGAGGTGGGTGGACATAAATCAATCCCAAGATGATGCCCAACGAAGGGTCCCCAGTTGAAATTCATCCGCACCTGGAGTTCTAAGTATCATCTCTATCCCAATACCGTCCGGCTGAGCCTCGGGCCACACTCCCGGTTGTACTTGCTAAACTCATATAAATTGTCGCGGAGCAGCTCCGTAACAATGATCAAGTGCTCCTGCGGCCATTCGCGGCAACAAGCGGCCGTCGCCCCATTACGTGGGCCCCGGGTCCCGTACGTGGGCAACTTAACCTCTGGCAAGCTCACGTTGCCCAGGTGGGCGAGCTTAAGCCTTGCGCTCACTATATGTTGCAGTCGACTCATGGGCAGTTTTTTGTTCGTGCCTGCCACCTATGCCTTGGACCCGGCACCAAGTTCCCTGCTAAGGTCGTAAGGCTTCAAGCTGCCGAAATGTGTGCAGGCGGATGCTACTGCTTGTGGCAGGCCAGTCCTTGTGATAAAAATGATCGTAAAGGCCTCAGGAGAACGGACACATGCACCAGACCCAAAAACAACATGCATCGTCTCTGACACACAGGCACACACACAAGAAACAAACAAACAATTAAATGCACAGGAGCTGCTCACTAAAGCATGTGGATAAGACTTAGTCAGACTAAGCCTCCGGCGCAAAACATGGTTGTTGTCGACATCACCATTCACGTTGATGTACTTCAACAGCTTGATCTCATCCAGGGACTGGTCTAAGAAGTCCTCCGAGGCCGAACGAACATGGACTTCTGCTTCCATGCAAGCAGCTTCCAGGGAGACGGCCGCAACTGGGCAGCTTGTCCTTGTCGTTCTTGATGATCTTCATACACACCATCTTGTTCGTGTCCAGGTCTAAACATTGTACCTCCAAGGTCGGTGCAGTGCGACTTGAGTCAACTGGGATCAAAAGCGTCAGGATCCCACCAGGTGAACTGGCATATTTGTATTCTCATTTGCACTGCTCGCCCTGGATCATCTCACTGAGTTAATTCAAGTTGGCGCAAGTGCACATTTCATGCCCGGCTACTTTAGATAGCCAGGTGTTCAACGATGGCAGGGTTGACAAGATGATGCCCCAGTTAGAACCACTGGCATGGAAAAAAATGATTACCAGAAAGCGACCCGATTCTGGACACACCGAGCTCTTAACCCAAAGAACTTGCCAGGTTCCCCAGCAGGGGAGGTTTTGACAAGGGCGTCACTAGGGTAAAGGCCTACCCATGAGTACGGCAGCAAACAGGCCGCTGGCAGCCGCACTGCACGCGAGAAGGCGGCAGATCCCAGGTATTCGATGATCTGATACCTGCACGCCGGCCGGCGCCAATTTGCTTCCGCATGGGCAGTCACATCTGGCCATGGGTCAAACTCCCGTACCCCCAGTGAACATGCCAATCCCCACTAAAATAGACTAGCATGGGTGGTGAATTCGCCTACCCGAAAATGGGATCCCATTGGTTTTGACAACCACAGCCATCCGAGAGGTCTGCCACGCCATGCCAAGCCTGGCAGCCACCACGGTGTTGGTGCGAATTGGAAACTCCTGGCGCAAAGTGACCGGGTGGTTCGTCTTTGAGGACTTGGACACTCAACAAATCATGGCTTTCCTGTTGGGAATTCCGTTCGAGACCACCCAACGAGAAGCAGACTCCAAGCAAGACACTCCCAGCTGGACCAAATGAGCCTTCCACAGGCTCGGGACCATGCCAATGGGACCCGGCGACAACACACCAACAGCAGCTATCGCTTGAAAAACATATGGCGAGGTCTTTTGCAAGACGGTATCCTAGCATCAAAGTGCAGGCAGTTCTGTGCTATGCTCGGCGCATAGCAATCAAAACCATTCCGTCCTTGCTCTCTTCAAAGCCGGTCTTGTCTCTCTCGAAGACCACACGCAGGTTGAAGGAGTCAAACACCTCAAGCCATCTGGTTGCTCTGTTGTGGCTGTGTGTCAAAACGATTCGGGTCCTTCCAACTGTTTGGCAGCCTTTTGGGTTCGCCCCAAAAGGTCAAGCGCTGCTGTCGTGAAGAGGCGTACCTCAGATGACTTAGAACAAACCAACCCTTTGTAGCCTTATATGGGAATACACCACCAACAAGGGGCTAAGGTTCCCCAGCGCGCCCAGCCTTAGGGTGGGTCCTTTGGGAAATGAGTGGCACTGGCAAATGATTGAAAGCAAACTGAAGCCAGTACCACATACCGTATCAAACTCATCTAAAGAACTACCATACGTTCAACCACATACCACATACCACATACCAAATACCAATGCCATCTAGGACAACTCCAGATACTAAGCCAGCGGCGGTTCCATTCAACTCGACTGGGTAAAAGCTGTCGCCTGATGGAGCGTACCTGGAACGAGCGCAGCCAGGGATGTTGGTACACGCCCTTACTTGCCTCTTAGGAAAATGACCCCAAAAAGGTTTGCTGTTCATATCCCCCTGGCCCAACGAGGTAGAAACTAGGGAGCCAAGGGGCATTCCAAGGGGCATGAACAAGGGCATGTACTACCACTGTTAGCGTGATTCACCCGCCGCACGCTTGAAGTGCCCTGTTCAGCCACCTGAATGCAGATTCTGATGCGAGGCTGCTAATAGTCGCGCATCCGCGCGTTCAGGTGGCATTGGCTCCCCTCGCTATTTCTCTGATGGAGTATGTGAGGAATGATTCCTGGTGCTCCCATGTAAGACACGTACTGCCGTGGGTAAGCTTGTTGTAAAAATCTCCACACTTCCAGATGAGCTCTTCGTGCAAATGGATGGCGCCTTTTTGCCATGCACTCTGGTCAGAGCGTCAAACTCACCAATTGGCATGGATGGGCAGTAGAAGCTCATGTCGATGGACCTGAAGTGGCGCTGAAAAATACTGTGGAGGGACGAAATCCTGCACCACTTGGAAATCATGGGAAACCATTGTTTGTTGGTATTTACAGGGGAATCATCATTCCAAGGTTTCTTAGGTGGTGCAGGATTTCGTCCATCCACAGTATGTCTGGCGATCAGATCTCAAATTCAGCCACCATTGCTTGAGTGGATGGTTTCATTGATGTTTTGCAGAAAGACTTTCGTTATGGCTTTTCTTTTCTCGGTCCAGGTTTTCAAATCAGCCAGAATGAAACCCATCATTCGAAGGTGTCCCGGATCCGGCACGCAGCCACTTTGCTCCCGGCGGATCCTGCACCAAAATTCTCGGCACGTGCCTCACAGCGCGCCCACGACAAACTTCTTTCACACGCGTGGTCAAACTCCTCATACAAACTCCTCAACTTTCACACGCGTGGTCAATACTCAGTTGTGCCATTTGGTCAACTTCTACGTAGGGCCAGCCCACATCAAGTCAGTGTCTCTTGGCTGTAAGCCAGATCAGGAACTCTGACACGATTGGAAAGGTTGAAGGACGTCCCACCATGACTATCCATGTTTGAGGCTGCTTGTCTGTATCAGCAAGCGCTGGCTTCCCTTTGCTTGGTATATGTTCAAGCCATAAAAATTGAGAAGGTGCTTCCTCTTGGCCCATTCATGCAGCGAAAGCCGATGCCAAGTTTCAATGTCGCACTCATGGATGCTCGAATCTCCCCGCGCACTGAGCGCGCTACTCCGGCACATTGAACAGCCCCTGCACGCAGTTCTCGGCACAAAGAAGAACCTGGCTCCAGGTGAGCGACTCTATAAACCTCCCATGAATCCCTATGTCGTATCAAGTTGCTTACGCGCAAGCTTGCGCTTTCCTTACGCGACCCATGTTTTAGCTTACGCGGCAGTCAGACAGCATGTAAAGCTTACGCATCGCTTACGCGTCGGCGTTTTGAGCGTTTCCCCTCAAGAATTGCTTACGCGGGCTTCGTTTCCCGTGCAGCCGCCAGAACTGTTGAAGATGATGTGGATGACTGTGTGGAAGAGATGACGAAGAACTACGCCCGCAAGCTTCAGCAGCTTGGCGTTGTTGCTTTTGCTGCAAATCAAGAAACCGGTTTTTGCGGTAGCGGCATCCATCACGAGGGCTAGCGGGCAGCTGAGCTAGGCGAGCTTACGCTAACCTTACGCGCCTGCTTACGCGAGCTTACGCGCCCGCGCCCCTGTAGTTTCCTAAATCAGCGGCTACTGAAGCCTTTGTTTGTCCTAGTGGAGGTTGCGACAACACCTAGCATGAGCTCCAAGAGCTCCCAATCAAAGTTCTGCTGTTTTTTCTCCTAATGGTGCGCACATGCGGTCTTAGACGTCTTCCTGCAGCCAAAGTCCTCCGGGCAAGTTGCCAAGCTCGACTAGGTTGCAGCACAAGCCACCAAAAACACATAAGCACATGTGGGACAACCCCTCCGAGCATGCTTACAAAGCTTACCAAGCAATCACGAAGAAGAGCTTACGCAGGTGCTTACGCAACATGTTTCCCCAAAAAGTGCTTACGCCCGCTTACGCCGTGCAGGCTTTGGCTTACGCGGGGCGTTGTCATGACACAACTCTTGCTTGGCATGTAACGGGGGGTTTTTAGAGCTGCTCAGGTGCGAAAGTGGCAAGCCACTTAGACCACTTCCAGTTTGCCCAGTTCCAAATCCAGTGTAGCTACCCTTGCAAAACAGGGTACTCTTTTTTGAAGCCAAACCAAAAAGGAAATCTAGAGGATGCAGTCTCCAAAATGTAAGAGATCAATGGACTTCTCCAAGCCGGTCCTCTCCAGATCAGAGAACAGAAGATTTGCCCTTGTCTGATGATCCCTACCAAAGGGTAGGTCCCTCCCCACATTGGGGGGGAGTTGAAAGAGCATGGGGGGGGTCCACGGCCTATATGCAGTTGTATGCACTCACATGGGGCATGCTGCTTCCTCTGTGAAACCAGCTGCTGCTGCGCTGCTGCTGCTTCTGCTGTGGAAAACATCCCGAGAGTAAGTACTTTTTCCAATATAGCTGTGATTCTCGAATGGAGCTCAAAAAGCTCAGTCGCGGCTTCTCTGCAGTCGCTTCAGCATTGGATGCCGTACGCCGGGTTTGTCTCAGAATCTGGCCCCTAAAATGTTCGGCTTCCGGTTGGTTTCCGCTAAAACCAACCACAAACAGGTGACCCTAAAGAAAAACTCGGCCATGTGTGCGCCCCATTCGTGCGGGAAATCCACAACGGCCCGCATTCTTCATCTAACTTGCCGTGCTGTTCACCGGCCTCCATGCCTTCAAACGCTTGCTGGAAGGTGCGAGTCGTACTGGGGATTTCCACCAGCAGGCTGTCCTGCGAGACCACTCAAGCATCGATGGCATGGCAAATGGGTCTGCCTTTTTGAGGTTGGACCCCCCAAAATGCGGCCGGGTGTTCAACTTTAGGTGGTTCCTTTGAAACCATTACACAAGGAGAAGCCTCAAAACAGAAGGCTGGACCCCCTAAAATGCCTGGTTTTCAACTTTAGGCTTTTTTTGAAACCACCACACAAGGAGTACTCAAAACCGACATATCTTCTTAAGCAGCCTGTGAGCCGAAGAAGCGAACACACGGCCAAGTGCCGAATGCCGAGCTTGCTAAGCTGCCGCATCCCAATAAAACTGTTTGAGGGTATCTTCAATACCTGACAAATACCAAAAGCAATGAGCTTATCTTAAACCAACAACTTGTTGCTTACCCTGGATTTAAAATCCATTTGGCGTCGCTGGCACTGGGGCACTGGGGCGCCAGGCTGTAGACTTCTCAAGCAAAGGCAGTTTCTCCCGAAACGCACCTGGCGCTTGGAGAGGACACCGATGGACAAATACAGATGGACAAACTGCACGACTCGCACAATTTGGAGGTGTATCAACAAGTATTCATACTGGGGTTGGTTGGGGCTGTTGACTTGCACGAGTTTGCGGGGACGGAGTGGAAGCGTTTCAGCATGCCTGGCTAACTTTGGTCCACCGTGAAACTGGAAACCCAATTCCCAAGAAATATGGGGAAACACTTAATTTGATGGCCTGTCTGTGCATCTTACTACGCCCTTCCGTGTCCGGCAAACTGGCGCCAAATGCCCTCTTACTAGGCGTTGCCGGCATAACATACAACCCTGCCACCGAATCTGCCGCTTGAAGGTTGTCACATCCGATCTTCGGGGATCTCCAAGTCGCATGAAGCTTCAAGTTGGATGGAGAATCTGCAAGGCTCAGACATTTGCAGATCCATCCCACCTGAAGACTCTGAAAAATTATCCGCCCGACTAATGGGATTCTCAATCATTTGCTTGGAGCTTCCCCATCCGACGCTCTCAAATTTGGAGATTCTCCATCCAAGTTGGAGAATCTCCAAGTCGGACGGAGCATCTCCAAATTTTATACAGAGCCTCCAAGTCGGCTGGAGCATCTCCAAATTTGAAGGAGAATCCTGAATTCGGGTGGAGGATGGAACATGCTCATCCAACTTGGAGAATCTCCATCCGACTTGGAGAATGTCCACCCAGATGGAGACTCTCCAAATTTATATCTTCGCTTGGCAGTGTGTTTCTTGTCTGCCAATCTGGCTTCGGCTCACTCAATGTGGCAATGTCTTGGTTTGTGAGCCTGCCCCGCCAACCCCGACTCGAACACCAAGGAAATGATTGCAAAACATGGCCAAGCATGTCCAACAACATGCGAAAATTGAACATCAAAACGCTTCTTCTCATGGGCTGGCTTCCGACAGCCAGCTCGTGCAAGTTAACAGTTGCGGCGGATAAACCTCTAAGATGAGTAAAACCCGTATCCCATCTGATACCGGTAGGAGTATATACTGGGACAAACCACTGGCAACTGGTGCGATTCGTGGATTCTGTGCATCGGTAAGTGTCGGTCTGCGTCTCTGAGCTAGGATTGCTCATTTGCCCAACCGATTTTCCGCGGGAGGGATGTATTTTTAACTGTGGACATAATGAACAACCATTTAAGGCCAATGCACCTGGACATGCTACCAGTATAACTTTAAGGTTCAACAGTGTGTATATATGTACCAGTCCCTGGGCCACGTACCCCCCCCCCCCCCCCCCCAATGGTATGGTCCCCCCATTCCCCTGCATCATCCGCATCTTGGGGATGATGCTGGCAATGCTGGGGATGCTGTCCAGTACCGTGCGAGCCCTGCAGCTTCGGTCCCAGACCCCCTTTCACCCCGTGAACCAACACCCCCGCACCTCTCGCAACATCCTACCCTAAACCAAACCACCCTTTAACCCCAACCCTAAGCCTAAATCAACCCAAACCCCAAACCCACCCGAAACCCACCGCAAACCAACCCTGAACCAACCCTAAACCAACCCACCAAGCCTCAACCAACTCCGAACCACACCCCAACCACCCCACCACCCCACCACCCCACCACCCCACCACCCCACCACCCCACCACCCCACCACCCCACCACCCCACCACCCCACCACCCCACCACCCCACCACCCCACCACCCCACCACCCCACCACCCCACCACCCCACCACCCACCACCCCACCACCCCACCACCCCACCACCCCACCACCCCACCACCCCACCACCCCACCACCCCACCACCCCACCACCCACCCCACCACCCACCCCACCCCCACAGGGGGGGGGGTGGGTTGGCCCAACCACCCAACCACCCCACCACCCCACCACCCACCCCACAGGGGGGGGGGGGGAGGAGGGGGGGGGTCCACGGCCTGGAACATATATATATATATATATATATTATATACATATGTGTATATATATATATATATATATTATGCTTTCCGCGCACTGGTATGTGTTTCTGCGTGTACTCAAGCCAACAAGCAAACACCTGTCCCCTTCTTCGGAAAAACATGTTCTAACAGAAGCCCCTCTTTCATTGCTAAGACCTGTTGCCCGGCCCACAGTATCCTCCACCTGGTAAAGGAACATACCATACGAGCAATCAACCTCTGAAAGGAACCCGGGTATTGGCACGCTAGCCAAACATTTTGATTTGGTCTGTGACAAACTAGGGTGCCCCCCAAACATCGGCTTTCTGTTGGTTTCTCTTGACCAACCCCAACAACGGAACAGCAAAAACTAATGTATCCCCGAAATTAATAACCCCCCTGTTGGTTCAATTTGGCGTGGTTTCCCTTTTTGAAGAACATCTTCATACTTTTTCGGGGAACACATCAATGTGCAACCCTCCTGATAGGGCCTTGTGGATTATTGATGCACAGGCGGCCTTGAATCACATTGAAGGTGAGTCCAACCTCCTCTCTGTGTCTTGGTTTCCAGCTTCCAGCTTTTGTTGCTCAAGGAGTTGTTCCACGGACCGCCCAATTTTCACCGGGATCCCAATTTCAACCCCGAGCCCCCCCCGAGCTGCCCCCCAAACTTCGGCGGCCGAGGCGCCGCTGACCACGTTGGAGTCGCTGAACTCGAAGGCGCCCACCTGAACGCAGCCCGTGACTTCGGGAGCCCTTGATCCCCAGATCCCTGCGCTTGGATCCAAGTCAATTCTCTTACAGAAGGGTACTTCCTCTGCAAAAACCACCATTTCATATGGAAAGCACTAGGGCCCACAGCGTAATTACCCCCTCTTTTCTCTGATGTTTGGTTGGTCCCCATATAGAATGAGGCCGAAACCAAGAAGACAAGCGCTTGGAGAAGGGGCGCTTGGCTCAAATGGCTGCTGATCCCTGCCGCCAATCAGTAGAAAAAGGCTTGTCACATCTAGGTGTTGACTGCAATTGCAATGAAGACCTTGAAGAACACATTCTTTGGCGGGTTATAAATATTCCCCCACCCCCCAGCCAGCCAGCCAGCCAGCCAGCCGGCCATGCCAAACGGACGACTACCCCAGCTAAACCATATCTATGAGTGACTGAACTGGTTGCTCATTACCATGTCAACCCACATGAGCTCCGGCAGCTACGGTCCTCTCCCCCTAAAACCAACAGCACATGCATCTTTGTGCAATCTACCAAGCAAACGGCTGCCCCATAAAATTCCTTCTTCGGGAGCTATGTAGTGGTTCTATGTGTATTGTATACATCTCTATGTATAAGTTGTTCCATGTTTCCCATTCTCCCCCAGAGACTGGTGGTTTCGGGATAGCAGTTCAAGCCCCTAGGGCAAACCTTTGCCCAAGGCGGTGGCCCACCAAACAAAATTGCAGCAACAGGTGCCAGTGACCACGGGGTGTATGTGGGTCATGGATATAATTTTGCTAGGAATCCTCATAACCGGCTGTCTACATTCCCTACTGAATACTGGATGACTAGCCCTATGAACCCAAATCAACCAGGATCCTCAACATCTGGTACCAGAGGACATTAGAGGCGTTGTCTACATGTAGAGATTCAAGAACCTATTGCGGTATTGTCCCCTTAAAATGGAGATTTCATTCTGCCGCTAGAATGACCTTGGTTTCCTTTTGGTCTCCTTTTCCTTGAAGCCATCCGAGGGGACCCCCTTGGAAGACGATCTTCCTCCCAAAGAAACCTTCTGTCAGGTTCCATGTTGATTGGCAAAAGGGTAGCCTGGGTTTGTAGGTAACCAAGGCCTTGCCTCCCTTTGGACACAAGGAAAATGCCTGGTTGCCTATTTTAGACGGTGTTTTCCTAAATGGACCTATTGTAGCGGTGTTTACCTATTACAAAATGCCGTTATAGAGGTGTTTTGTTTCTCTCCTAAATGGAGCTTCCGTCAGTGGCGGAGGTGTTTCAACTCGGAGCCCTGAGACCTGGGCCGTTCGCCGTTCGCCCATGGCCGATGGCCGAGGCGCCGGGACCAGGCCCAGCAGCACGCGGCGCTGAAAGCTGGGCCCGGCTTGGCAGTTGGAGGCAGTGCAGCGGGAGAAGCGCTCCCCAGGCACCGACCAACCTCACTGGTTGGTCACCCCATGGACCCAGAAATCTAAGGCGATCACCTGAGTCAGAATCCAAACCCGGTATTAAAATGGTCGTAATCCCAGAACCGTGCTTCAAGAATTAAGCAGGCGGAGATCCGCAGATATTTATGGCAAGGGGATTGTCCCTTCCTAATCTTCATCTACGCGGGTTTTGATTGTGGCTCACTTGCTCGGTTTGAAACCAACAGCTAGGATGCGATTTTGGGTGTTCCACTGGGTCTTCCGGCCTGAGCCGTAGGTCCCCGAATACAAAGGATAGAGGATGAGCCTAGGATGACTAGGATGGGCCCAGGACAAGCAGCTTCTTTAAATGGCCATGAACCCCCCGCCAGTTCGAACGCAATGCCTTCAGGCAATGCGACGGGAGCCAAAACGGAGCCGATGCGGTGGGAACTGGCCCTTGGATTCAGCCTAATGGTGTCAATCTACATGACATGGGCGTTGCCATGAATGGACACCTGATCCTGATCTATTGACGTTGCAAGATGGGTTGTGGTTAAAGCAGTTAAAACTGCACCTGTCAGTGAATACCGAAAAGGATTCCCTCTGCTCAGCTTAAGCGGTCGTGTCGCGATAGGTTCGGTGAGCCGGCACTGACCTCAGGTCCTGCCTCCCATTTGGGTTGTTGCCTCTTTTGGAAGGTTCCTCTTTGGCCACTGGAGACGGAAAGAAAACAAACTCAACATAGCTAGTTTTGCAAACCCATTGAATGAATCAATCATGGTAATGCTAGATCACGCAATCTGATCCAAGAACATGTACATCTAGCCTCCGAATCCAACGGAAAAAGCTTGATGAAACTACTTCTCAAAGTGAAACACTCTAATATAAACCAACCTTTCAAGATTGCCCAAATTAACCCGAACCATCCAGGCCCAGCAGGTTTGGGGCGGTTGCGAACGTCGAGTCCTTGAGGCACCGGCGCAACGCCGTGATGTGGCTCTTCCAAAGAAGCGTCCGATGGGGCCTGCTCGCTCGCTCTCTCTCTCTTTAGTGGGCCTTCCCCAGAAGCAAGGAACAAGTCAAACTCCTTTCGGAGGCTCCATGCAACATCCCATCGGACACATCTAGGGGGTCGATTCGATCTTACAAAGCTATATCACAAGCGCAGCCGCAGCCCGTGATCGCAAGAGAACGCAGGACTCTCCAAGCCAGTCGCCACACACCCCTCCTGTGGGACTGCTTTCATTTACCACCTTTTGAAAGCCTGAGTGCAACCTCCTTTGTTGACCTCTTCTTGCTTGCGGTATGAATGTGTGTATACATGTGTATACATCTATTGACATGCATACATTTACACACATCAGGTTCATTTCCCTTCTCTCCCAATAATTAGGAACCATAGAGTATCACCACCAGGAAATGCACATGTCCGTTTCGCGTGGCATCTCTGAGAGGCGTACCCAGGGAGAGACGTCGCACCCCCACCGCCATCTGAAATCGTCACGTCGCCGAAGAGGAGCCCGCCCACTCTGAGCAGGTCCTTGGAGGCCCCACAGCAATGACCCCGGATTCATTCACCTGACAGAACAACATGGGGTGTGTGTCTTCCAAACGTGACCCCCTCGGGACAGGCCCCTTATTTATATTCATTTATGCATTACTCCTGGATAGAGACACAGAGACAAAGAGACGCAAAAAGGCACACATACAAAGACAGAGAGAGAGGGAGAGAGGGAGAGAGAGAGAGAGACGTGTGTGCAAATGCAAGTAGACACGCGTAGACACGCAAACACAAACACACACACACACACACGGACACAGAGACGCAAAGGCGCAAAGGCGCCAAAACGCAGAGACGCAGGCCAAACACAGACACACACACACACATATATATATATATATATATACAGAATGTTTCCCTTCGGGCAGAACCTGGTACATTCACCAAGGCTTGCTTGGGCCGTTTCCACGCAGCTGAGAACTGCACGTAGTGGACGCCAAAGAGCACACTGGAGCTGCTAGAAGTGTGAACCTGTCGCGCAGGTCCCAGCAAAGGCATACTTCCACTGGATGACTCTTGCAGGATTTCTTTCCCCTTCAAACTTCCCGGAGGTGCATCAGAAACCTCTGCTTGCCCTCCAACTCACTTTTGGAGGAAATGGTCTTAGACCGCCTGGTCGGGTTGGTGTTGTATGTCGCCAAACACCTGAGCTGCGCGCTGTGAAGGGTTGGCTACCAGCGGGCTTGCCAAAAGCTGCTCTGATGTCCTGCACAAGGCAAATATTTAACTGACTGCATTTGGAACTTCAAACGCACGAGAAGCAACGTCCCATGGCATGCATGGCAAACGAAACCGATGCTGTAGTCAGCAATGTGTCATGCTAGAATGTTTTCACTAGTGCTAAATAGTATATATGTTGCTCACACCCTTCCAAAACTCGTCAAGCAATGTTCCCTGAGACAAGTGCATTTGCATATAGAATGTCAACCTCCACGTATTGTGCAACCCTTATCATCTTCCATGGTGCACACGTTCGCGCTTGCTCCATGTTGGCTTCCTTTTCAAACAGGCTGAACATAAACTTGGAGGACAAACATCAACAATCACTTACCCCTTAAAACTCCAAGCCCTGGGGAAGTTAATCTTTTACAGACATATAGCCCATGTTACCCGAAAAGTTGAAAAGTTGTGTTTTTAACAGGTAAGGAATCATCGACCGGTTGGACAATTGGCTCGGCCATGTCCTGCACATTCGCCAAGCCCCGCTCAAACACAAGCAGTGAGCGGTGCATCTCGGCAGGATCATACCTTGGACTAGCTCCGTCTTCTTGGCTCTAAATGGCTTGCATGATATAGAACTATATATATATATACATATATACATATGCAGAATAATGAAAGGCAACAATATCTTGGCGGCCCCATACGGGGAATCGCGCAAACGGGTGTTTCCCGGCAATTTTGGACGGCTTTGATTCTTGGGGTGGCGCACACCCCGGTTTCTGCCTGAAACTGCCTGAAATCCAAACCAAGTACGGCGTCCCCCGTACAGGGCTCTGTGAAACAATGATAACAATAACGATGAACACAACAATAACAATTTGATTAATTAATCTACTTATTATTTAATTGCTACGTTGTTTCATAAATAATAAGTATGACTCTATCATAATAACACTAATCATAATATGCACATAATATATATATATATATATATACATATACAAACGTGTGGCTCGAGGGTGATAGTACCTACATTTTGAGGGCCCCCCGCATTTTACACTATCCATATTGAGTGTTGATGGATGACACCCTATGAAAACGTGAAAAACTAATCCCAACTGGACGGGTGCGAATGTGGATGTTGTTCATCCACAGTACGGGTCGGACCTGCAAAATCGGGAAAGGAAGGTGCTCCCCCTCAGAATAACCCTTTAAACAATCAGGAACATACAGAAACGGGGAACCTATGAAGCGGGCTGGTCTCCACATAGTGAACCCTTCAAACGGACTGTGGTGTCCAGTCGATTGCTCTTGCAAACGAACCCGAAAAGGGTACAGCCCAAGTCAAAACACAGTTTCATGTCATGGCGGCCCTTTATCATAATTTAGCTACGCATGTCTGCAGGCCTTGGTCACACTCATGCCATACCTATGCGCTTCAGACTCTCCGGTACCTTGAACAGCCACTCTCGAAAGAAGACAAAAGAGACTAACTGCTGGAGCAGCAAGCCATGGCACACCAAAGAGGAAACAAGGCTGGTGGTTGCGTTGCTAGTGTCTCCTGAACCAACACAGTACCAGTCAGAGTTGCTGAACCCATCAACCTCCCGAAAGAATTCTCGTGGGCACTTTCGCTCGTTTCGGATCGGTCGTGATCATTTGCACGGATGGTTTTGTTTTGGAAGGATGTCAAGAGTTTGACGCCATCTGAAGCAGCACTGTAAAAAGGAGCCTGGAAAGCAAACGTGCTCAGAAAGTCAGTGGGACCAAAGTACTGCCCACTTTAAAACGAGCCTGGAAAGCAACAGTGCGCTTTGGTCGGCAAAAGGACCCAACCAAACAAAACTGCTCCCTTTGGAAACAGAACTAGGTCCTCCAATAAAGAGGTTACAATAAGGGGACCCTCCTTTTCTGTAGTCTATTTTAGTAGGGGAACGCCTCCCCAGAAAAAAGAAACGGGAAAAAGTTGGCACCAATTGCTGGGGGACCTAGCAACATCTCCCAATAGTCGGTGCTTCCCTTGAAGGAAAGTCGTCCTCAAGGGTAAAAGTTGGCACTGGGTGACCTAGATTTAATGTGTGGATTGAGGCTGCGGCACACAGCACCAGTGTGTGTAGAAGCCGTCCAGCGACCAATGGGGCCACATTCCGAGGACCAGAGCTGCCCCTTCGGCCACCTCCTGGCGCAGCGACGTGAACTCAAGCAAGGAACTTGCGTGGGGGAAACTAAATGGCCATGGGTCAAATCCAAATCGTACCCCCAGTGAACATCCGATTCAATCCCCACTAAAATAGGTTCTGAAATGGGTGGTGAATTCACCTACCCAAAAATGGAAACATAGGTCTTGACCCACAGCCAAATCCAATTGTCCGCATTTCAGATAAACAACACTTCGGGCCGAAGAACGTAACCAAGGTCCTTGTTTGCCACTAAACAGGTCACAAAAATAATCAATCAATTCCAGGGTGTGTTGTGTTTTTGGGTACCATTTGTTTGCTGTTTACGGGCAACCAAAAGAATAACCACATGTTTTTCGGGGGGGTCCCCCAAAAAAGACATACTCAGGAACGCGGGGATTGAGCGACCAAATCTTTGCGCCTTTACACGACTTCTGTCGCGACGCAGCCGCCTGGACAGCCAAGCTGCTACCCCTTGACACTTTACCCTTACAGTCACATTGGCTTTAAACAAAAAAACACAAGCGATCCAGGTGGAAAGACCATGGTCATCGGACCACAGGTTCCACGCCTTTGTGCTTTGGAAAGTGCAGTCTTGCCGTGGGCATCTCCGTCGATGGGACCCGCTGTCCGGTGTTTTTTTGTCAACATTGGATGCAAGAGGTCCCAAAGCCTCAAGCCTCAAGGCTGAAGGTCTCAAGGTTTTCGGACCGGACAATTCTAGCACCATAGTTGACCTGTTTTTCAAAAATCTATGGGTTTGCCTGGCAAAAGCACCAATCTAAACCAGTGGAACCCATCTATTTCTAACTAAACTAACCGCTCAAAAGGACACCCATGCGGAACCCCCGAAATGGCGGCTTTCCTTCTCGACCAACCTGTACGAGGCTCCCACAAAACGCACACCTCACAGGCTTCCGCCCCCAAAACTGCTGGAAATGCGATCCTGGACCGCAAGGCCCTCGCGGTTGAGGCCTGTATCGACCATCAAATGGAGCCTGCCGGAAACGGCGGGGATAGTGCCCTCTGGAGCAGTTGGTCCCGGAGAGGATCCTTTTGCCTGAACCCAGTCAGCCCCTCAATCAGTTTCATGCACCATGCGTGTCAGGGTCAAAGCTAGTTCTCGCCATGGCTCCTTCAGGGATCCTTCAATCCAAGTTCCTGAGGGGTCCACGCCCGGCCCTATATGGGGGGGTGATCAATATTCCATTGAGGGCCCCAGCTTTGACCACGGGTGAATCGTCCCATTTGGTGGTGAAAGCCAAATCTCTTTTGGTGCTTTCCATGGTCACCCCATGTATCACGGACCTTTTGATCAACCGTGGCATGGGCGCCCTCGCGGCTTGCTCGCTCCGCCTGAGCCGCAAGGCGCAGGCCGGCCATGCCACGGCCTGCCATGTCCGGACGCACATGACATGTGGGATGTATGTCTCTCAAAATTGGGAACCCCCAAAGTTGGTGGTGTACCTTTTGGCTTCCCGTCAAAAACCACCATCCCCCCCCCCAAAAAAAAGACATAAAGGAAGAAGCAAGATGTGTCTCAAAAAACAAACAAAAACTCATTTGTGCGGAGGAGGACCGCCAAGTCGAGAAAGGGGAAAACCCCAGGCCGTCACGAATTTCTAGAAAAGGGACACATGGACCTTAAGGAGACAATTCAACCAGTGAGGGATCCAAAATCATTCCTTTCAAATGGGGCGGCAAGGGGCAAGAAAAGTTGGACCCTCAAAGTTGAACTGTTGGTTCACTCTAAAGCCTACACTGACCTACACCCCAGATTCACATGGAACCAAACAACATCTATTGGCATGATCATTGATCAAAGGGGCCATTTCTGATACTAAAATCTGAAACCCACATTTCCACAAATCGTCACTACTACAATTCACAGGAGCCCCAAGCTTATAGGGACGCTCACCATTGGGCCCAAGCTCGTTTTACCCCGTAAAGCAGAAGCTCGCGTTTCGCTGATCTCGTCGGAAAAAAAAGGAACCAAAAAAAAACGGTTTCTGGGGGTAGCATCAGAGAAACAGCAATCTCGCACAATACATAGCGACTGCAACCACGAAGCTTGTCATAGCGAACTCCCTATTTTGGGGTTGCGCATTGCCAGTCTAACCCGCTGTCCTCACGTAGCCAGGCCATGGATAGCACGGACACAGTGATGTTGGCCTAGTGAAAGGGAATGGCGAGCCGCTATGGGTGGTATACCGCCCCCCTTCAACTATAACGGGGTTGTGGGGTACATCATAAAAACAAGCTTAGCAATGATAGAAGTCAACTAATTGACTTAGCCCTTCTAGAACCCCGTTGGAGATTGGAAGCCAACTGAACATTTTGGGGAAGCCCGAAGTCAAAGGGGGACCCTCCAAATTGGGTTCCCTTTTCCTGACGAACCGCAAAAAGGGCACAATTTGAACACAGGGAAATCCAGGAAAGACTCGGAGTGTTGGGGACCCGCAACCCAGTTTGGACGTAGGACTACCCTCCCACATTCTTTGGTGCGATACACAAACCCTCGTGAGGGGTCCCTTTCTCGACCAGGGAAAATCAAAAGCATTTCCCTTGAAGGGCCAGAATCAAACCAATTTTGCCAATGCAGCAAGCTTGCTGAAGCCGCTCCAATTGCAATGGCACCTCTTCACTTCTCCGAACGTGTTCAAACTCAGGTGTCCGGTGGTTTGCTGTCCCATTGGGATGACCCGGATCAATGTCCTATCCGCTACAAAACTGCAAAGGCTCATCATGCCAATAGACACCCTCATCCAATGCATCATCCGAGGCATCCGTTCAGTGGGACCCTCATTTCCCAATCGGAAGCCATGTGGGTCTTCTCACGCAGACCGTTTTCTGCTCGAGAAGCTCGAGTTTGCAATTGTTACATGAATGCGTACCCGAATTCCGAATTCACAGCCCCTGGCGGGTGTTGAACAAATTGGGCTCGACCCGTTTTTTCGCTGATCCAAGAACAGGGTGACACACTATACTGACGGTCAACTAAAAGAACTCGCCGGCTTGACCAAATTCTCTGCAAGGATTGAAGCAAACTGCAAACAAATAATTACAAGGGACGGTTTTTAGGCCCCACCTGAGATTTGGGTTGTCCCCAATAAGCTCGTTCTAGCACGGTGCTCTTCTGACAGAGCGAAACTCAAGGTGATCTTTGAACTAATCAACAGGTTGGCATATACCGCCGAGCAGTCCAAACTTAACCCAAGGGATGTGGGACACTTTGTGAGTAAACCCCAAAGTAGGAGCCAACAGGCTGCATCCCGCCTATGGTTGCTGACTAACGTGAAGCCCCAAGCACCACAGGTTTCGGAGCAATCTGAATTTGTCAGGGAGCCACTTTTGAATGGTCTGAAGCCAAAGAGCCAATTTTTTGGGGTTCCTTTTCTTTGAGCCACACTTTTCGGGGAAAAGGAAACCGCCCAAGAAGCGGGGCTCATGGTGCCGATTTCTTGGTCCGAGTTCCCTGAACCCGCCGCTTTGCGCTCGGCTCCCAGTCCTTTGCCAGCGCGCAGATGCTGTCCCTCCCCGGCGCCCGGTACAGCAAAACCAATGGCAGGGCCATGCTCACCTGACCGAAACTATCGACAGTCCAACGGACGACCCAAGCTCAGGGGGGCCGAAGTATTCGTTGGTTGCGAAATCTGCTCCCCTGCTAAAAGTGACTAACTTTTATTAATAGAAAACCCATTCGTTGGCAAAAAAGTTAAAGTCCTAACATCCAAGCACAATGCACCAAAGGATTCGTTGGGAAAATCGAGCCCGGACAAGTGTCCAACTGAAACCAGAGCCCTAAAAAGACCTTCTGTGGGCACTAGCCATGCGGCCCTCCCAACATCCAATTCGACATTTCCCTCGGAAGGGCTCCATGAAGACTGACGTTGATCAATGAATGTGCATGCATGCATGAACGGGACAACTGTTCATACAAGACAGGCTTAGGGCACAGGCTTAGGGCACAAAATAGCCTATCAGCAGTGTTCAGCTCAGGCAGTCGCAGCGCCCTGCAGCCTGGCTGCCCTAGGTTCCAGCTCTCTATTTCTGACAAACGCTGCACCTTCGCAGATGGCAACATCGATTCAGGTGTTGTCTATACATGCCCATGTACAATCTCAGTCTCTGTGCATGTCTGTCCCTCTGTCCCGGAGTGCCTCTGTCTCTGTCTGTTCATCTTTCACAATAGTTAGTCGTGCAAGATGAACCGTACTCTATCATAGTCCGCTGTACGGTGACGAAACCTTTTTCCCTGTTATGCAATGTAGGGAAGCTTGCAGTGTAGTGTAATGAATAGATGTACTACAATTAACCCTATGCTGTGCCGTTATGCCCAAGCTCCGAGCGCGTGCATCAGCTGTGTTGCCTAAAAATGGAACCTCTCACGTGAGACAGTCCAACTTGACGCGATGTGATGTGCTTGAGCGTGGTGTAGTGCATTGCCATGCGTCGTCTGCTTGTCAATCAGGTCGTGATGTCCGATCAATGCAGTACAACATACATGCAGTACATAGAGCCATGCGGAATACCTACCAAGAAGCGATGTAGTTGGTGCGAGGGCAACTCAATGTAGCTGAGACGTGCAATCCATTGTGTAGTGAACTAGATAGAAGTACAATGCACTGAGACGCAGCTTGCTCTAATTGTGAGCAACTTACTGAGGGATGTGCACCGAAGGAACACCGGTCCCCGATTTTTCAAGGCCTCGGGCGCCGTGCGCAGCATCAGCCTCGGAGATCTGCCAGTGAAACTAAACCCAGGAAATATTGGATCGTCTTCTTTTGGGTTGGTGCTTCCGAAATGGCTGGGTTTCCAACTGTTGGTTTCCATTAAAAAACAAAACAAACAAACAAACAAACAAACAAACCAACCAACACAGGTACCCTGGTACTCTCAAAAACCCACCCATATCATAGGTGCGAACCTCTTGAAATTGTGGGTCCGGTGCTGTGGTTGGCTTCCTATTGGCCTCTCCCAAAGTAAATATGAGCTTTAGGGCCCAAGAAAGGAGGCTCCCCGTCAGATTCTGCGACAGACCAGCCATGAGTTGGTTCTAAACCCACGCGCTTAAGCAAGAAACCGAACAACATCTTGACTCAGCCAACTGTTTGACATGGGAAAACTAAATGACCTTATTGACTATTGTGCGTGCACATGACAAGTTGCCGGAGAAAAACCAATCGGTGGCTGACACTCTTCCTTTTCTGGCTTTTTGTTTGCCTTTTTTGCCTGCCACCACAAACCGTTTTTTGGTTGTTTTGCAGCTGGTTGAGGTGGTGTTTTGTTCCGCGGCTGGAGCAAAATCACCAATGAGGACAGGCGAGGCCGGGGACCCATTGCTGAGCCACAGGCCCAGTCTCGATTTCGGAGACGAAGAGCGCGTCGATCTTCGCGGAGGCAAAGACACGTCCTGACTCTGGCTCGGGCAAATTGGAGCCTGGGAACCACACACAGCCCATGTGTTCGAGAACCGCCTACCCAGGGTTTACCTTCCGCTCCCTGCTACCAGCACAAGAAGACCGATAAACTCGTCCAAATGGCAGAACATGCTTTTGGTTTGTCCTTTCAGGCAGCAGCCAAGGGCTTTCCTCCTGGCTTTCTCCAAAGGCCTTTCTCCTGGCGTTCTTTGGGGAGACAGGTCCTATAAATCGGGACCGACTCAGGCTGCAAGTCCGGGAAACAGGTGGGTTGAAGCCTATGATCCTAAGGCGACTTGGAAGCCTTTGGGCGAAACCAGGAAGGAGGGCCCTTGTTGGTTCTTGGTTGAAAGGATAACCAAAAGGAATCCAGCGATTTGGAAGGGTGGGAGTTGAATCCAGCCAAACCTTACGAATCCTGTGATACTGTGGATAATGACAAAATCCTGCAGGTGGAATGGTGAAACCAGGATAAAGGATCCCCAATTTGTTGCACCAGTTTGGCAGGTGGAGAATCCGATCCCAGATTTCACCCACTAACTTGTGAAGCGGATTTCGCCTGTCCGTAGTTTCAGGGGCACCTGGTGGTCTCCCTCTTGGTTTCCCTAAACCCCACACAAGAAAGGGAAACCAGGAGGAAACACCAAGGAAACCCAGAATCAGGGCTTTCAAAGCCCAATAAAGTGGCAACACCAACCAAATCCCAGACCCATTTCTCCACTCAACTCCTGCCAGTACAGCTCCATGTCCATACGCGTTCGCCTTCAGCACCGCCCCCATGGGCGGGGCTTCTCCGAAGGTCCGGGTCAGGTACATCCGCACCTCGTCCGATCTCCCGTGGCCCTTTTTGAGGGCGCTTGGGAAAGCTGGCGACCGGTTTTCACCGTCCTTTGGGATTCGACGCAAGCCCTTGGTGCATGTTAGCCACCCAGAGGAAAACGTCTGATCGGTGTTCCCCGTTCTTTGGGTTGTTGACATGTTGTCTGAAGGCTCACTTGAAACATGTTATGGTTCGGCATGCTTCCAACGGTCCAACAGAGATGATGTATGTGGTTGGTGGGGGGGGAGTAGCCCATCTTGGCCCGGGAAAGGATCAAGGCATCCGAAGTTTGCTCCATCTGTTTTTTTCTATGTGGAGCTTCAGCTAAAAAACAAAGGAGCCAGAGTGGTGATCAAGCCAGCATAATATGACACGCTACCTTTTCCGCACAAAACAGCTCAAGGGTAGCACATGTCCCCTCCATTTGTTTGGGATTCAGCTGTAACGCAAACATCAACTTATTGTACTCACACTCTGTGAAAAAGGGTGCTGCCATGCTAGCCCCCATCTGGGTGTTTTCAAATACGGGCGAAGCCCAGAACTGGTTTGTCCTTCTTCATCCAAATCGGATGGTGTCTAAAGGGAGAGCCAAAGGAAAAACCAACCAGTTCCGGGCATCTCCCCCCCAAAAACAAGAAATCTCGGGGAGCCTCTTCCCACGTCTTGCGAAATTCCAGGCGTGTCGACCGACCGGTCTTCCAACGGGTGGATCCGATGGGATCTCTGGCCCTGGCGATGTGCAAGTTCTCCCTCAGGACTCGGCCATCCACCTGGCCGACCAAATGATTTGGTGACTCCTGGCTTTGCTTTGGGGGGTGCATCAAAGAACAGTATGTGCCAAAAGAAAATTGGAAAAAAAGGGGAAACACAACAACGACCCAATGCTGCTTGTTGGTGTGGGTACACCAAAGAACGGTATGTGCCAAAATAGGGGGACTCCCTTTTAGGGCTGATTTTCCGATTTTGGTGTCCTTTGAAACTGAGCCCAACAAACAAATACAACCCCACTTTCCACCGAAAGGAAGGTAACCTTGACAGGTTTTCAGTCGGAGGGCCTCACGAGATCGCCCACGGGTTTGTTCATGAAACAATCAGACCGTCTAAAAGGCCACTTGTGTTGGGGGGCTCAGGAAAATGTGTGCCATCAAACGACTCCCAGATCATAAAACCCCATTTGGGCCCCTTCCTTCGCCAAAAGGCGTGTGTTTTTGTTTTTCAGCGTGCGCTGTTCTTTCAATGGAACCCCAAAGCAAAACCACCCATGTTTTGGGTGTTGGGTCCCGCTTTCAGACACACCCATATTTATCATTCTCTGCTTGGAGCACCTACCAAGTCTTGGGTGCGTGACATCTCAATTCTGCAAATGCAGCAAACCTCCGCAATGTACAAACAAGCAGTTGGAGCCTCCAATCAACCAAAATGACCCAAAACCCGAATGGCCATGGGTCAAAATCCAAATCGAACCCCTGAACATCCCAATCCCCACTAAAATAGGTCCTAAAATGGGTGGTGAATTCACCTACCAACCAAAATGGGATCCAAAACGGTTTTGACCCAAAAACCCAAATCGGCCGACAGAACAATGCCCTTGCCCTTGCCTCCGCCCAGGAGTTTGGCCGCTCCACCGTCAGGTCCAAACACTCCCGCGCCGGCGGCTGAGGAGAAGTTAAAGGAGAAGCCAGAAGCCGGCGCCTCGCTTCAGAGAACGAGTAGAACAAGCCGTCTTTTTCAAGGGATTGGACCCCTCAAATGGCGGATTGTTTTGGTTTTCTTGTTGGTTTTTCGTTGAAACCAACCAAAAGGGGGTACCCTCGCAAAGAGACACACCCATGAAACAATGTAACAATGAAACCATTCATTCGTGTTCACCGATCGCCGATCGCCACAGGCTGAAGGCTCGCTCCCCTACGTTCTAAAAGCCCATGCGCAACTTGATCCTGGCTGAAGGCTGCACCAACACTCTGGGGTTGATTCCAGTTGATTCCCCATTCTTTCAGCCATCGTTCTTCTCAAACACCAGCCATTTTTTTCAGGATGTTTGGTGGTTGTCTGGAAAGAAGGATCCCAGGAAAGAATGGGGAAGCTACCCCAGGAAAGAATGGGGAAGCTACCCCCGGAATCATGCCAGTCATAGCGAAGAATCTGGTAAAAGAACTGAATACAAGCTACTTACAAGCCTGGCTCATTGCACATGCCCAATGCACAAAACACTGACCCCCGCCTTTGCGTTCTGGGAATGGCAAGCACCTCGCGTCGCCCATGTACATCAAGCCTGCCCCCTTCCAAGCACATATTGGTGGGAAAATTGCGAGGGCCCCCACTTCCTTTCCGAACCAACACTAGGCTACCACAATTTGAACATGCTGCCCTGGTTCACATACTTGTGCCGAGTTCCTGCGGCCAACCCAAATCTCAAATTACTTTGTGGAACTCCCCCCTCCCCCGCCTAAGCCCGTTCCAAGTTGCCAAGCGAGCAATCCTGCTTGCTGAGGAGCAACTAGAACTGCCTCTTGGTTGAATTCCAAGGAAAGCAAGGGAAGCCCAGCCTAAAAACCCTCTGCGCAAGTGGGTACTGCTAAGACCTGATTAATGAAGCCTCCAGCTCACAAGAGAGTATCCTTTCTGAGAAAAGACTCATGTCTTCGCGGCTACTCTTTGATCAAGAGCTGGGGGGCGGGGGGTCTGTGAAGCAGGGGTCGCAAATCAACAATTCTAGTGGATTACTACGGGGGTGCTTCTGGATCCTTGTAACAAAGGGACACTCCGCCCCCCCCTTAAATATTAACCAGGGGTGTATGCATCAACTTGGTTCCTATGCGCATTGACCTGGCTGAATCACGACATATCATGTATCCAAAGAAACTGTGACTAAGCATGGACCGACATTGAGACGCCCGAGCAGGTCAAGTTCGGTCGATTCGCCATGGACACGTGAGCCTAATTTCAACTTTGGATTGATCCAAAGGGCCACACTATATACTCAGTTTGAGAGGACCCTCGCATCAATATGGAAGACCTCCATATTCATCCGAAGCTAACATTTGCAGCAAACTATCATTCATCAACCCCTGATTGAGTAGTATGGGGGTGTCGGCTCATGTTGGGGGCCCCGCCAAAAATAATCCACCATGATAAGAGCCCGGGGTCTTCCTCAAGCCCACATCTGGGCCAATGACGATCATTCCCAACACAATACCCAGCAGCGACCTGAAGAAACTTCGGCCTGTGAGCTCTTCTAGCTCCATGGCGTCATAATGCTGCGCACGTTTTCATGAAAACTAATTCCAAGACGTAAGTTTCCGGTCAAACGTTGGGCGGCTCGCGCTATCTTTTTCCCCAATTCAGTTTCTCTCCTCAATTTGCTGACTAGGAAGTGATGATCCCCCACTAAAGGGCTTCATTTGTTGACCCCGAAATACTTCACCCCCGTCCTATAGGAAGTGATGACCCCCGGCTTAGGACAAAAAGCTTAGGGAGGGCTTGGGGCTTGTGGCTTGGGGCTGGGGACCCTCCCCCCAAAAAGCCACCAGGGCCCCGAAAAAAAGCCGAGGCCCCGGCGTTCATGACCCGCTGCCGCGTCAGACGTCGCAGCTTGCCGGGCGCGGACACCCGCTGACCCATCCGCTGAAGAATGGACACCTGGAAGCCTCGAAATCGAAATCGAGCCGGCGGCTCGAACCCAAGAACCTCTGACTCGATGGACAGGTTTCGGTAAATCATACATCGCAGGCAAACAGGCGTTACTGGTGTGGTTCGGTTTGGGCTTTTGGTTCCTTGTTTTAGGCTCATTATATTTCATGTGCCTCTTTACAAACATCACCCAACCGAAATGAGATGCAATTCAGACATGGCGCCCAGGAGGTAAAGATTACAGCAGATGGGGTCGCGGGGCCGAGCCGTACCCCAAAAATTGCTTCGCAAGTGGGTTGGAGGCAAGAAACTCGACAGGAAATCAGCCAACGCCTTTGGGTGGCGGGCCTGAGGCTGTGCGGAATTTACAGCTGGATTCTGTGAAGAGGACCGTTCCTTGAGATTAGGGGATGGACTTTCCGATGGTTAGAAAGCCAGTATTGGGGACCGGGGAGAGTCATACGAGGGCTGTCTCTTTTCAAGCTCTAGTCATTTAGAAGTGCACAGTGTCACCTCTCCAAAGGCATTCCCGGAATCCCTTTACTCTCCGATGCTGTGCGACGTGTTGGTGATACTGTGCTGCGCCTTTTTTAAGGATCAGAAAAAAGGATCCACAACGTTCACAGCCCGAGCATGTGTAGGTCATCGTCAGGGTTGCCTCGAACGAACCTCCAGAGCCCTTGCAGTGTTCTATCTTAATCTCTACCAACGGATTGATGATCTTTAAAAGTGGGAAATCCCTTTGGGATCCAAACATGGGTGCCCAAAACTGGCTGGCGTCACTTTGGCTTCCCATGCACTCGTACCATTTGTGAACAAGTAGGAAGAGAAGGAGAATCAACGCCAGATGTCAAGTGTCCAGCGCATTGGATCTTGATTGTGTTTGTTTTAAACAGTTTTTTCCTAAAGAAACTAATATGGTGTTTGTTTTTCCCCATCTTTGTGTGGGGTTCTTACTTTTACCGCTATTCTGTGCATCTGAGTGTGTGTTTGCGTGGCAGGGGCAGCATTTGGCAGCTGTCTAAAGGGCTGGAATGTTGTCGCGCGCGCGGCTCGGGGCTCGCGAAATCGTGGCAGGCGCAGCACTTTGGAGATGCCATTGCCGAAGTCGTGGCAGGCGCAACATTCTGTGCATCTGAGTGTGTGTTTGTGGGCAGGGGCAGCATTTGGCAGCTGTCTAAAGTTGTCGCGCGCGCGGCTCGGGGCTCGCGAAATCGTGGCAGGCGCAGCACTTTGGAGATGCCATTGCCGAAGTCGTGGCAGGCGCAGCATTCTGTGCATCTGAGTGTGTGTTTGCGTGGCAGGGGCAGCATTTGGCAGCTGTCTACAGGGCTGGGATGTTGTCGCGCGCGCGGCTCGGGGCTCGCGAAATCGCGGCAGGCGCAGCACTTTGGACACGCCATTGCCGAAGTCGTGGCAGGCGCAGTAATCTGTGCATCTGAGTGTGTGTTTGCGTGGCAGGGGCAGCATTTGGCAGCTGTCTAAAGGGCTGGGATGTTGTCGCGCGCGCGGCTCGGGGCTCGCGAAATCGTGGCAGGCGCAGCACTTTGGAGATGCCATTGCAGAAATGGGGTTCCGCTCTTGGAAGGCTTTCGTCTTGAAGTACTTAGCGCCTTACAGCGCAGGATGCATGGGGCCAGGCTGGCAGATACATGCTGCGCCTGACGCTTTGGCACTTCAAGCCATATGTTAAACATATGCCGCTGACATATGCCATTGGCGATGCCAATGCGACCCCTCGATCTGCCAGAGCGAAAAACAAAGTGCTGAGAGTTTTCGACATAGCTGACTGCGTGAAGGTTTTGCATGTGAGGGTCTTTGCATGTCTCGGATTTGGGATTATTCGCTGCTCGGCAGATGCAAGTGTCGCATACTTCAATAAGCATAGACTTGTGGGGTTATCCGGCCCTTTAATTTTTAAACAGGCTTTGTTTTGCTGTTCTACAAAGAGAGAGAGAGAGAGAGAGAGAGAGAGAAGCTAATAAAACAGTGGGTTTGGGGTTGTTGTTGTTTTTTCTCCCAAGCTGAAAGAACAGCATCCAAGCTGAACGCTGGTCTTGTGACCCCGAGGTTCCGGCCCCTGTCCACCAGCCATCTCACTGGCCGGGCAGGGTCATAGGAAGCGTCCCGGATGATGCCCGTGTCAGCTCCTGGAGACCCCAAAAGACCCAGCAATCTTTGACAGGAAGCAGCCGTGAGGTGAAAACCAACATGTTTGAGCAGCCAGCAATTGGGGGGGGGGCAGCTTCGAGTTTTGCTGCTTTGAGTACATGACGGTTGAGAAAACCACAGCAGCCATTGGCTCAATGTCAGCCATCAAGAAATAGCGCATCAGGCCGTCCAAGAACCATCGAGATATCGGGATCAAAGGGGTGGCTCGTCTTTTTTAAGGAGTTGCCAACCTTCAAACAGACACATAGCTCAAAGGGGAAACCGGAACTTTTGAAAAGGGCACCGCTTTGGTCTCACCAAGCCGCCACGCATCGAACAATTCGATCAGCGCTCCGTAGAGCTGCAAGATAACCACCAGCTTGCGAGATCTCATGAGACGCTTGGCTCCGCGGAGGATCGACAGCTCTTGCCTCACGCGCGGCAACTTGGTGAGGCTCCGGGGCCCAACTGTTCATCGACTTTTCATTTTGAAACGTACCATTGACTTTGATGCATTTAATGTCAAACTTACCATTAACTGCTAATTTTGTGGCTCAACTTCTCTTTTGCCACCAAAATGGTCTGTCCAAAAAACATTTGCTCAGGAACTCAGGAAGTGAGTGGGTCAGCAGCCGATAGCGAAACGAAGACGACCATCAAAAAGGGCTCCCCTCAGTTGTGCAGTTGTTGCTGGAGGGTTCATATGAAATTGACCCTGTGGCAAAAGACATTTGGAACACAATAATGAAAATACGATACAATCCAGAATTGTTTGTCTCTCTCTCTCTCTCTCTGTATGTCTGCGAGCCTGCGTTTCTATATGCCTGTGCGCCAGCGCCTGCGTGGCTGTACGTCTGTGAGCCTGTGTCTGCGTACTAGTGACAGTGTCTGTGTGTGTGCGTCGGTATATCTGTGTGTGTCTCTCTCCGTCTCGCCCTCTCTCTCTCTCTCTGCGTGCCGGCATGCATCCGGGGGTTCGTAGGATAAGTGCATGCATGCGCGCCTGCCTGCTGGGTTCTGGGTTCTGGGTTCTGGGCTCTGGGTGTGTGTGTGTGTGCATGCATGTGTGCTTGGTGGTTGGGTGGAACGTGGCCTAACGATTGCAACGTTGAGGCGCGTGCCCGTTGGTGTGACTTATCAGCATGTCGATGCTGGCATAGGGCACGATGTCATCCAAGGCTTCTGTAGAAATAGCTGCCTGGCGCATTCTGAGAGAGTTTTTTTTTTGGGGGGGGGCTCCCTCATTTGGAGAGAAACTCAGCATTGGAATGCTGAGCAGCCCCCATCTCTAGATGAATAACAGTCAGCGGCGTGTGAGCCAGTAGATTGGGGTGTGCAAAATAAGAAACAGCTAACATATCTTCCGCTATTTCTGCAACGAGACTTCCATCTTGAAATGCATGCCGTTTCGTGTCCAATTCTTTGGTTTATTGAAACATTTCTGATTTGTCCATCTGGCCAAGCACCCCTTCAAATTCGAAAGTTTTTTTTTTCTTTTTTTTTTTTTTAAGACAACTTGTTCAGTCCATGTTCAATTTATGTTCGATTTTTCTGCCACACTTTTTCAGAATTCCAGGCCCTGCTGGCCCAACACTCAAAACCCATAAACTGTTCAATGTATTGTCAATTAATTTTTGGTGCTTGCAGTTCCTGCCACACTTTGCAGACCCAGACCCCTCCAAAATCAAAAAACAGTTGCACAAACATGCACAAACCCAACACCTGTTCAAGTTATTGTCGTATTGTTTTTTCTTCGCTTTTGGAATTCCTGGCATGCGCACTTTCGCCATGCGGCCTACGGGCAGGAGGGGCCTTCTTACCCGTGAGTTCACATGGGCCTGAGCTCGACAGTCGAAACAAGATTCGCCATCGACCGGAGTCACGATGTGGGAAGATCTGTCAAGCCTAAGGGGTATAGTTGGTGTCGACCCCAGCAACTTGGTGAATACCTAGACGCTGCAATCCAGGCAATGCATCATAGTGCATTGGATTTGCTGGTAACCTGTTGGTTGGAGTATTGGCGTTGGCCAATCTCAAGCCTAGTCTTGAGAAGGCGGGGAGAGGACGCGTCCGTGGAACCAGTCGGGTGGCTTGTCTTTTTTGAGTTGGCACCCGCTTGTTTGGTGGTTTTTAAAGGGAAATCACACGGAAACCATGTCCCTAACAACAACCACACACATTTGCCCAGCCCACTGCAGATATGCGTTTACCCACGATGGGGACACGTTTCTCTTTGGCTCCCTTCAAAACACCCCCAAAGCAAGAAAGCGGGCACCATCACAACAAAAATCAACCACTCCCATGTGGATGGACAAACACCTGCACCAAATCGCTGGGATTTGCGATATTTATGTCGGTATTCGTAGGTCTTCATCCCAACTGCTCGGTGTGGGATTCTCCATCTGCAGTCCCCTTCGCCAACTTCGACAGGGCGGACGTCCTTTGCTTCAGCCTCCGAAGCCTCAGAAACGAGAAGGCAAAGGGACAACTCGGACCCCAAGGCCTGGGGGTCTCTGCACTTCCGTGGGTTCAGCATGTTTCAACACGCGAAGACGTGGTTCAAAACATTTTTCCTGGTTGGTTGGTGACATGTTGCGATTCCTCCTTCTCATGTTGCTCTCTGATTCAGACACCTCTTCTTGGTTCCCATTTCAAGAAGGGGCCCCGATTTCGCATGGGTTGCAGGGAGAGCCAATTGGCCAAGTTTCAGCAAGTAGAACAAGCCAGGGCATGGCGGACCTCCCGCTAAAAGGGTCCTCGTCAGGGTCACACAAGCAAAGAGCGCCTCATGTCTGACAGGCCCCGAGAAGGCGTGCCGCTTCCATTCAGTCAGTGTGCCGTTGCTATTCCGACTTGGTGAGCAACCCATCATTGGTTACCCAAGGATATGTTGGGCAAGTGTACCCAGTTCATCCCTGGTGCTCACTAAGTTGCACTGGATCTGGACCATTGCTCGTATTGTACATGTACAGGGCCAAAACAAATAACAACAGAAGGAGCAAGACACCGCGACACGCCGAGAACAGTCAAGTTGCATGTTCCTTTCGGACATGTACCGCAGGCTTTCCGACTTGGACTTTTGCGGCTCTCACGCTCAATCTCCCGGTACCCAAGGCTTGTATTCCTGAACCCCAACAAATTACCCAAATCGGTCGCGAACATGTCTCACCGCTTTTCCTTTGGCTGCCCCAGCCCCATCTTCACTTCTCGATTCGATTTGGCGAGCGGCCGTGAAGGAGTTGGAGCTCATGGGTTTGGCCTGCAGCCGCACTTTGCCCCTCCTGGCCCCAGCTGCGACTTTCTGCACCTGGCGCTGGCCAGCGCGGACGAAAGCTGTGGTTTGGCGAGCCGGGGGGTGGTGGTTTTTTAAACATATCTCGCCCGCGGGAAGTCACTCAAGAGCTTGTGCCAAAGAACGATCTTTTCTGTAACATCCTAGAGCCCCTTTGCGCTAGAACTCATTCAGGGTAAGGCTTGATTAATTTATGACCCTTGCAAGCTGGCAGGACAAACATCCAGGTGGCCGGTGTTTGGTCTTAATCGGACTCTATTTTGGCAAACAAGCAATCGCAACCTGTTAACTCGAACCCGCTGAGCGGGTCACCTGACTGGTGCCCGTTATATGAGTGTGTCTCTTGTGGAGGATACCCTTTTTCGGGCTTTGTTTTGAAGGGAAACCATGGTACCACTGTGGAGGTTCCCCTATTTTTGAGACAAACCTATATGGGTGTCTCTTTTTCAAGGGTACAAAGGAAAACCAACAGGAACACCACAATGTCTTGCTCCTTTTTTGGGGGGGGGGTCCCCTACAACAAGACACCGATCTCGCCTCACGCGTTAAACGCGCGTTGACTGCGGCGCGTGCCTGGATGATGCCTGCCAGGTCGTTGCGCTGCACGGACTGCGCAAAGAGCGTGGCAGCAGATGGCACCGCCTCCAGCGCGATGACCTCTCGTCACTCGCCACTCGCTCGCCCGACTGCCAGGCAACCGGAGCCCAAAACTAGGAGGCACCCCAAAATGAATGATGGGTGCTGCTTGTGGTTCCCCTTTCAATCAACCTGAAAAGGTACCCCAACGGAACAACTCACTGCGTGGATTGGCAAAACACAAAGACTCTGAGCCTTCAAAATGTAACATCCGAACTCAGGAAGTGAGGTAGGTTTGGCCAAAAGAGAGAACGTTGGCACCCAGAATCCCCCCTATAAGTGAAACGTTCCCCGGCTGGACAAAACAAGCACACGGCAACCGTGGATGGATGGATGGATGGATGGATGGATGGATGGATGGATGGATGGATGGGTGGGTGGGTGGGTGGGTGGGTGGGTGGGTGGGTGGGTGGGTGGGTGGGTGGGTGCGTGGGTGGGTGGATGGATGGATGGATGGATGGATGGATGGGTGGGGGTGCGTGGGTGGGGGATGGAACAACCTCAGCATGGCCCCTCCCATCATTTCCTTTGAGGAAAACCTGATTATTTCCATGGTACCAAGGGAGTACGTATGGGAACTGGTCGAACCCCCTCCATTAGGTGGGAAGCCAAGAGCCAGCATTGACTTTGAGAAAGCCCTACGAAATCCCATGAAGCCAGGTGGAACAACATGCCAGTGATTTTGAATGGCACAGTTTAGAGGACATCCGGACTTTGTTGGGGAACCCCCAGCCCAAAGAAACCCGCCAGGTTGCTTCCAGGTTCCTTTCATACATCAGAAATTCAAGGGGTCAGCTCCAAGAAAGAACCCAGGGCGTGTCTGTTCGCCCACTCCTCCAAAATCATGGCTTTCCTGGTGGTTTCCCTTAACACCAACCACAAACGGCTACCTCCGCCCCCCCAAAAAGAAACTTGGAAAACAAAAACGAACAACACGAAACACAAACAATTCGCTGACTCAGCCCGCCCCCACGTCTCCTTGATGCTGCGCAGGCTGGGCACTGCTTGGAGACGCCTTGCCTCGGGGCTCCCTTTAACCCACCTGGAGTTCGTTCATCTCCGGGTCGAAATGGGCACGTCGTTTTTGTCAGAAATTGGACCCCCCAAAAAAAACAAAGCCGCGGAGGTTCAGGATTCGCTTCCTTTTAAAACCAGACACACAATGGGTACCCTCAAAAAGAAGACACACCCAATTAGGAACCCAGGTGTACGAAAGGAACAAAGGATGGGAGGAGAGACGGCCGCAAAAGCCAAGGCTGATACTGTAACAGCAGAGGATCGGGCAAAAACATCGCACCTGCGGGATCAATAGGAACGCACATAGCTTCCAAAGTAGAAGGCTAAAGATGTGCCACAATTCTATCCTGCTGAGTAGTGAACTGACCAGAAAAGATAGCTTGTTTTGAAGAAACCAACCAACAAGAAGACGAAACAAGTGAAACACCTGCCATGGTTCAAAATCGGGCGACTTACAGTTGTTCCCGATACAGTAGGGCAGCAGTAATCCTGTTTCAACCAGCAAAATCAAGGTCAGTTTGGTCAAACCAAAGAACAGGGCACAAATCTCAATCCTTGACACCAGCTTGGAATGGTTTGGGCTTGCTGTGTGTGTGTGTGTCTTTGAGGGGAACCCCAAACATTGCGGTTCTCCTTGTTGGTTTCCCTTTAAAGCCAACTCCAAAACAAAAACAGGGTTCCCCCCAAAAAGGCAAACCCTTCAAGGATCTAGGGGCTTCCCCATTCTTTCCAAGGATCCTTCTTTTCAGAAAACCAGAAGATTTGAAGGGGAAACAGCTGGTTTTTGAAAAGAACGATGGTTGAAAAGAATGGGGAATCAACCCCTAGAATCACGGAAGGCGTCAACAAAAAGCCGACGAAAACCCGAGGCGCTGGCGATCCATAGCGAGCAATCCCCGAGGTTTGCACCCACCTCCACCACCCGCACCTAGCGATGGAGATCCACGGAGATCGGCACTTGGTGGATCCCTATGGGTCGTCTTAAAACGGGGGACCCTCAAAATTGGTGGCTTCCAAACCACCCCTAAAAAGGGTACCATCAAAACAAAGGGCTTTATCCAGGCCAGGTGCTTTTGGTGGAGTTTGCCCACTATATGAAGTTCAACTGGGAATATGTTTTGGTGATCTACGTGGTCATGCAACAGCTTTGAGGAGCCTGTTACACTCCATAGATGCATGGGTTTGTCTCAACATGGGAGTGACTCTTTTTCGAACAAGTTGGCTTCTGTTTGGGAAGTTGTGAAGGGGCCTTCACAACGGTTTCCCCCGAAGCACATGGTTCCGAAGCCTCAAGGCTTGGCGAACGCCCCTTTCGACAGTGAGAAAATTCCGACGACTGAATCAATTTGGAGAATGGAGGGCTTGCCTTTTGGACCTAAGTGACTCTTCCCACGAATTGGTGGTTTGGAGCCGGGTTTCCCATTTCCCCTCTACAAGAGCCAGGGATCAAATCCCCAAATCACCAATGCAAAAAACACCAAGCTGCCTGACTCATTGAGAAACACGCCACCCAACCGTTTTTTCAGGTCCGAGCAAACCTCAGTTGGGACCCGGCCGGCGCGAACAGTTGCGGAACCTACGACTTGGGCTGGGCACAGCCCTCCAGTTGGTCGAAACCAAGGGAACCAATAAAAACCAGCCATTTGTGATCTTCGGGACGACAAACTTTTGGGTCGTCAAGGTCGTGTTGCTAGAAGTTCTAGCTTCCAGACAAGATTGCGAGTTTTTCCGACTTTCTGCATGTCTTCGGCTTTGGATCTGAGCTCAGACCCGCGTGGATGGATTGGCATTGACCGAAGCCACTGGGCTGCCGACCGAGCGTGCTCCGGTCTGCTGGAGTCTTCGTGCTAGACGCTGCGCGGCTCGCAGGATGGACTCCTGGCAGAGGATCTGAGTGGCGCGTCCTTTCTTGGAGTTGGTTCCCCGTTTTGTGGTGGTTTTAAAGGGAAACCCAAAGAAAAGACAAACCCAGTTTGGGGGGTCCGAATCCTAAAACAAGACCCCCCATTTCACGGGGGCTTGTGTCTGGCAAAGTGCGCCGTGGGTTTTTCCTCGCGTTTCTCTTCTCCGTTTCAACCCCAGGTCTCTACTAGGGCCTCCAGTAGAGAGGTTAGAATAAGGGTGCCCTTTTTCTGTAGTCTATTTTAGCAGGGGAACCCTGCCCCAAAAAAGTTGGTAAAAGGGCACTACTGGGGGACCTAGTCCATGCTTGGAACCCCCCCCCCTTGATGCCGAGGCGCGTTGCAGTATGGTACTTGACGCGCCCGCAGGAAATCGGATACAAGCTCTCGATGTGGAAAGACCGAAACCACGTAGCGGATGTCCACGTCATTCTTCATACCGATGTTCTCCGCCTAGGACAAACATTTGTTCTCACCAATGCCAAAAAAGGAATTGCTGCCGATGTGCGGAACACCCACCCGAAAGCGGGCTTGAGCGAATCGCCAGCATGTCCTGCTGGCTTCAACTGCGTTTTAGTTCATCCTCTCCATCATCTTATTGGTGTCTTGCTTATTTTCAGGGTGCTTTGATGGTACCCGTTTCAGGTTGGTTGAAAGGGAAGCCCAAACGGACACCGAAATGGAAACCCAAACGGAAACAACAAAAACAAACAAAACAGTTTTTGAAGTCCCCTATAGGATTGACAAGACTTTGACGAGGTGCTCCGAGCCAAGATCTGTGTGCCTTCCCATCGATGGCCACCTCTGACGCACATTGTAGCCTGCGCAACCCGCCTCTTTGGCTGGCTGGATCTGACCCCAAAATCGGAGTGCTACGTTAAATATCCCCCCCAAAAAAACACACACAAAAAAAAACTGATTATGAGGTCTTGGGCCCTCAGACCTTCGCGAACCAAAGATAGCCTCACCCCGGCCATGAGAAAAGGGAAAAGAGGGGATAGTTGGCTGTAAACGGAACCCCCCCTCCCCCCTCAAAAAAGAAAACGCAAGCAACTCACCACTGGATGCCGGGGGACATATATTTTCTGGCACCAATCAACCACCCCCTCCCAAAAAAATCAAAAATAAAACCAAGGGTCACCACCAAATGAGAAAAACAAATGGCACCAACCCTTGCCCCAGAACACAGAACACAGGGTCCCCGCGTACTACGCGCAACGCGCAGCCTACGCGCAACGGCCTGTCCAGCAGCCACAAGAGCTCTGCGCCGCCAGGAGCAGCGGATAAGCCCGCCAAGCCCAGCAGGGGGGATCCTGGTTCAGGGAGATGGGATGCGAAACGTCATTTTGCTTCGAACGCGCCCTCAGAGATACAGAGGCCTCCGGTTTTTTTCGACCCTCGTGGCCGTGTTTCTTGGTGTTGGCCAAAGCAACAATGACAATTCAAGTCACAAAGCAGATCGGGCTTGGAACAAAAACATCACCAGGCTTTGCAAATTTAGGGAAGGAACCAACAGAATTGACTTCCTCTTTCTTTTTTTCAGTTCCTTTCTTTGAACTTGCTGGGGATGGCGGCGGGGTGGCGATACATGTGTGTGTGTGTGTTCCCCATGAGCAATCGATTTGTTGACCTTTTGCGTGGCCAACCAAAAGGAAGGCAACGACAATCAACCTTCTCCCCACCTGCGAAGCTTTGCAGCAGGTCTTGAGCCTCAGCGAAAATCGTTTCTCAAAAACCGCAGGGGGAACCGAGAGGGGCCGGGGGGGGGGGGGAGGGGGGGGCGGAACCGAACTCGACCAGAAAAACTTACATATTGTTTTTTGGTTGAGGCTAGAGAAAAACCCACCGGAAGGAAACAACCGGCGCTGGGTGCCGCTTGAGTCCCAATACCCCCAAACACGTCCAAAAGAAAGGCTTTGCTCCTTGCTTTCAGTGCTGGGCTCTCAAGCGCTAAGTGAGTGCAGGCTCGTGACTGTGCCCACAGCATCTTGCACAGCTGAGACGTCTGGATCCACTCCTGGCGTCCAAACTTCACGCTTCTCCTCTCACACACTTCTTCCAGCCATTGAAACCGCAGCAGAAACCGCAGAAGCCACACAGCCACAACGAGGCTTGCGCGACAAAACAAATCATAATCACTATGCACCGAGAAAGCGTACGACCACTGCAGCCACAGCAGCTGCAAAGGCAACGAAAAGAGCAACACATCAGCAACAGCAGCAAGTAACAATGGCCGCGGCGAGTTGTTCAGCTATTTATCTGCTTGGTTTCGTTTTGAAGCTGGTGGTTCAAATCCCAGAAGCTGTCAGACATTAAACTTCAATGTTGGTCGCAGCCGCCAAACACGACCAGCACCAATCGGCCTTCTTGCGCTGCCGCCTGGCGTACCCAGTCTGCCACTGCCAGACTGGCGGCGGCACGCAGCACATCTGCGCCAGCATGTCCTTAGGACACACGAGCCATGGCTAACACCTCCACTTCTGGTCTAGTTTAGTCTTCCCCCATATGTGGTTGTGGGGTGTTTGCGGTCCGCTAAAGGGGGAGAGGTGAATGGTGAAACTCGCTTCTTGGGTGAATAGGTGGTTTGCCAACGACAGCCCGCCCCAAAAAGGACTTACACAATCCCTGCAGGATCTTGGGGGGTGGGGACATATGTGTTGCACCCCAACGAACATGGAAAATGAGAACGACTCAGGGTGAGTCTCTCTATGGCAGCCAATGGACCATCTAGCAAATGTTCCCAGAAGGTGGGGGCCAAGCGGTCAATATGGCCTGGGGCCGTTCCGGCCACCCACAATCCGGCTTGTCGGCTAACACTTGGCTCATTGCACCACAATCGCGCGCTCAAATGCCTATGGGTGCGACTGTGATCCGGACAAGGTCTGATCTGCCGTGTAATTGTCCTATGCAAATACTGACCAGCAGCTATCTTACCGACGACTCCGGGCGGAGTAAACAATTTGTGAGTGGACATTTAGCTTCTTCCCAGTGCATGGGTGTCTCTTAAAATTCAATTGACCTTTCAAATATCCTACAAACAACAGGAAGGCTCTCACTACGGCAAGTGTTCCATGCCCATTACGGGTATCAGCATGCTTTGACCATCATGGTCGCTCTCCTGCATGCCCGCTTGTCTGTGCCTGTGCTTTTCAGTGCACATGTGCATGTGCGTGTGTATGCGTGCGTGTATAATCTCCCTCTCTCCCTCTCTCCCTCTCTCCCTCTCTTCCTCTCTCCTCTCTCCCTCTCTCTCCCCCTCTCTCCCCCCCTCTCTCTTCTCTCCCTCTCTCTCCCCCTCTCTCCCCCCCTCTCTCTTCTCTCCCTCTCCCTCTCCCTCTCTGGAGAGCTCTCTCCCTCTTTCTCTTTCTCTCTCTCTCTCTCTCTCTCTCTCTCTCTCTCTCTCTCTCCACCAATTCCCCAAAGGGTCCCTCAGTTTGCAGCTGAGACGCCGCAGCTCGCAGGAGGCATCTCCAAGAAGTCCAGGCTCAGCATCAAATCCACCGCCTAGCGATCAGAGCGACATTCAGAAGTGCAGCGGAATTCCATGGGAAAAACGGGCCCCACTGTTCTGTTGCTTCATTGTAAGGACTTTTTGCAGGAAAAAAGGTGTTGGGCAACTGTTTGGAGAACACAAAACAATTGTTTCGGACCAAGCAACGCCTCTGGAGGTGAATTGGGGCTAGGAATTCCGCATGGAAACACGAAATGGAAGCTGTTTGGGAATTGTGCCGTTCTAGAACTCAAGGGATGTGCCCTTTGCCCTGAAGGTTGCGATTTGAAGATTTCAAGGCATGTTTTGGGTAAGATGAGAAAACAAACAAGTAGGTACTGGGCCAGAGTGTTCGAGGAAGAATTCAAATGTCCCATCCGACAGCTTCCCTCCGGGATTGGTCCAGTCATGTCCAGTCCCTTTGTTCGTTGTCTTTCATTTCCTTACCCGGAAGACTCAAAGGGACGCTCTTCAGAATCGATCTCGCGGATCGCCTTTGAACAGCAAGTTCCCACCATTTCGGGACCCGGGACCCCAAGGATGAAGATCAAATGACCAAATGCGTCTGAACGTCGCCGTCCAATGATCGATCACTTTCATTGGTTGCACTGTGCAACTCAGCGACAGCGTTTGGTGGCAATCGGAGCCTCGTTGCTCTGCACCGCCTTCTGCAAAGCTTCCGAGAAGCTTGTCGCTGCCTCGCAACTTCAAGCATTCGCTTGCAGCGAAACATGGAGCAAGAGTCCGGTTTGTTGTTTTGCTGTCTGGCGATCGCCGTTTCATCTTGTGGCTTATGGGCCCAGATAGCAACTTGGGAGTTCACCAGGGTTTTTATACGGGTGTGTCTGTTTTTTAGGGGTTCCCTTTGGCTAAGCCTTTAAACCCAACACAAACAACAGGCACCAACTCAAAAAGGCGAGCCGGCCATCCGCGAGACCCTGACACCTGAGACCGCCACAGAGCAAAACTCGGCAGGAGGCCAAGCTGAGTCTCGCAGTGTGGCAAGAGCCTAAGATGCCAACGGCTCTTCTCAAGTACCGTCAGCAGAATGGAAAAAGCAAAGTGTTATCAATGCATCCACATGGAACAGAGAAATGGTCATAACGGCCAACAGCTGTTCTCAATGACTCACTGATCTTGGCGCGTCAAGAGGTCTGCTTTGGGAGTTGGTACCCCTTTTGGCTTCAAAGGGAGATCAGGGCAACACCACCATTTGTGGAGAAAAACAACCCCTCATGGGTGCCATATCTTTTGGAATGGGTCCCACATGCTGCCAACTTTGCTGCACCATCCCTTGATTGCTTGATGACCACTGTCATCCTCTCAAGCATCATCATGACCAGTCGCAAGCAACCAACGCATCCATCATCGCTCGACGACATGGCCATGTGCGAGTCCGAGCGGCTCCAAAGACCGGCCAGCAGAAGCGACGGGAGGTCGAGCAGTCCAACTCCCGCTTCCAGTCCAGACCTGACTCCATGAAACTCCAGACGCGCTCTTGGAATGAGCGTGCGTGCAAAACTCACGGTCAAAAATTGGAGGTTGAAGGTAGCTTTAGTACAGTGGATGGGCGGAATCCTGCACCAGTGGACCAAACCCTATGAATACTTCAACTGTACCAATCCTAAGTGCCGATGGATTTTTGGAACCACAAACACAGCTTTCTCCGACCGAGTGGCGGAGCCAGTCATCGGCCAACAAGTTGGCAAACAACAAGGTGGATCTCGCAGTGAGGCCATCAGGATCAGCTGCGATCAGCACCTAAGAACTCGAAAAGAAGAAGAAAAAAAACATCGGGCGACGGCGACTTTGCCGCAGGGTGGTTTTTGGTCGGACCCGTTCTTCCCGTGGGTCAAGGGAAACCAAAAGGAAGCCATCCGTTTTGGGAGCCATTTTGGTCTCCTAAGACAAGGGAGAAGGCCATGCGGCGTGTTGACAGTTGCCACTTGCTTCTCGGCAGGGGCCAAACCCTGAGTCCCTCACCCCAGAGACCAGTGCTTTCAATGTCAGCGCTGCGGCAGCTGACGAGTCGCCCAGGGCGTCTTCCAAGTCTCCCTGGGATGCAACTGCCATGGAGTCGTGATAGGTTCCGTCCAGGTCGAAAGTCCAAACTTTCAGTTGCTGGTTTTCATTGATCGTCTACCCCCCTCCATTCATTTATCTATGACTCTATGACCGTCCCTCACATCTATGGCTTGCTTTGGATGCCCCCAGCACCGAACTCTTCCTTTGAGAGTGCTAGAGCTGCCAGGGACATCCACAAGTCTGGATTGTGGAACCCAGTAGGCAGGGCCATGCCCGTCCACTCATGGCGTAAAGATCATACGTGCCACAGTAAAAGCTCTTGATTTGGGCCATGGTCTGGTTCTCTTCAGAGGAACCCATAAAATTATAAGTATATATATATATGTTGTCTAGAACACTCAACAGATTCATGACCATCCCCAGTAACCCGAAGTAAAAGGGTGTTAAATGACCATGGCACATACTGAGGGACAAAATCCCCATAACGCACCAGTTGGGGATGGATGAGCCCCCTTCTGAATGCTGCTCTCAACCACCTGACAAAATGCTACGGACGAAATACACCAGTTCATAGGTAGCCTATCACCAGCATTTCTGGGGTTTCTTCCATCCCAGTACTTGCAGGATTTCCATCGCCCACATCTGTACACTAAAAAATGCAACCGGATTCTGGTTCATATTTAGTCTACCATGTCTACCCTAAAATATGTGTCTTTCTCATAAACCCTCTTCTGGTTGGCTTTGAAGGGAAACCAACAGGAACACCGAGGGCTGTGGGAAATGACCACTTCTGTGATACAACAAAAAGGGCCTCCCAAAGACTAAACCCCTAATATAAAGAGGGGATTTCCTCGTAATTGTCACAGAAGTGGGGATAAACCCCTTGATCCCACAACCCTGCTCAGCAACAAACACACCCATGAAAAGTTTGTGTGGAGACTCCCCAGTCTGTCCATTGAGCACCGCGCGGGAAACCCACTCTGCGCAAGACCGCCAAGTCTTGGCACGTCAAAAAGGTCCGACCTGCGGGCGAAGTGGTCGATTTCCCAAAAGAAAGCCTGGGGGTTCAGGTTTGCTCGCCAGCAAACATGAAACCCTGGCTGAATCTATCCAAACGCATGAGAACATCTGGGTGGAACCGGTTCCAACAGCGGCTGTCCTTGGCTTCCCTTTCGACCGATCCCGAAAAGAATACCCTCTCGAACAAACATCACAAGCAAAGGCCGGGCCTAAAAAATGAGATGTGATAATACGCCAGGAAGGGGAAGTAGAGGGAGACGTTCCGCTGCAAGGTGCGGGCGAATTGTGCCGCGCTGTTCATCCATCTCGAGCGAAGATCTAAAGTCTAGAGCCAAACTGGATTCGCGTTGGATCCTTGGCTTGCAAGTCGTCAACATCTGAAGAAGAATGACAAGACACTTTGTCGACTATGTCCATTTACTTTGTATACACTCCCTTTTGGGTCCTCAAATACTGGACCCACCCAATTGGGCCAATTGGTCTCTTCTGAGGGTCCCGAAGCCAAAGGCACTCCCCAAACTCTTTGCTTGCAAGATAGCTGGAGGTCCTGAAACAATCCGTGTCCTCCCAGAACTCCTGGTAGATCCTTATCTGGCTGTGGCTCAAAATTAAACAGGAGGGGCAAACCGCAGGTTTTGGTCCATGTTTCCACTTGCCAGGCTAACCCATTTTGGGTACCGGTATTTTGAGCCACAGCCATACTTTTGGATACCAGCTCCGCTTTTCGGCTCCCTAGCCACAAGCAAAAGCTTCAGACCGGGGGTCCCCGCTGGCCCAAACATGTCACCCCCAAGAGCAAAACCCGTTGACTTTCATTTGCTTAAGTCCACTTTTGTTTAAATAAAGAGAAAAACAACCAGTAGTGATAGATTCCCTTTAAAACCAACAGGGGGAAATCATAATCGTCCTAAGCGAATGGAAGTTGGTGGCTTGCGTCGGATGCATTTCCGACCACTCGCTGCCCTGCAGGGCACTTCACATCTTTGCGGAACCATGGCGGTTCCACCTGCGGCAAATAAAGAAGCGGACCCTGCGTGGATGTTGGACTTTGTAGTGTTTCCTTTCTGCAACAAACCAACGAAACAGCAAATCAAACGGATATTCACCTAACTTTCACGACCCCAGAAAAAAAAGAACAACACATATGACTGCTTGCTGATAGAGTGATTCTGTCATTGCACCATCAGACTTGACAATCACCATGAGCACTCGTGCGATCCGTGGATAAGCCGAGGCTTATCTGTGAGCAAACAAACCAGCTGGGCAACAGGGGAATCCAGCGTTTCCCGCGCTTCAACAGCTGTTGACCCCCCTGCAAAAAGTGAATAGCTTTTTGGGGTTTGGTGGAAAACCTATTGATTTCCCAAAAAGTTAAAGTCTAAAGATCCAACCCACTAGCAGTCAACAATGGTGTACCAAGCTGAGATCATGATAGCCTTCCGACACCCGCGGAAGAGGTCCCAAATACATTCCCCGCTGCTCCCCAGTTGCTTCTCAAAGAGCTGGTGGCGCTTGGTTGTTCCAATGAGGCAACCCGACTCCCTTTCACTAGCACCGTGCGGGAGGGAAACACTCTGGAAGACCAAGCTCCTCTTGAAATGGACCTCGGCCGGGTGCCGTGTACGTCAAGGGATGTTACTCGGGAAAGGACGGAAACAGAAAGTCACGCCATTCGCAAATATGTATACCTGGACCTTCCGCGTTTCCCAAAACAGCAATAAGTTTCGCCGGTTGCTGAACAAAAAGCTCCTTCAGAGAAAAAGCGCTCGCCGTGAGTCCAGCTCGTGACCAGGCAACAAAAAACGCAGTTTCGCCGGCAAATTACGCCGTTTTGCAATTTTGTTTGATGCTAGTGTCCTAGAGTGTGCAAAGCAAACACTGCAAACTGCCGGCAGGCAAAAAATACTCGCCGTTGGGTCAAAAAACATAGTTCTTGACAAAGCAGCAATAATTTTGCACATGTTGGAAGACCCAAGTATATCTATATCTATACGTGTATATATATATATACATATTATGTGCATATATATATATATACACATACATATTTATCGCTCCAGGCCATCTCTTTTTCCGGGGCATAATGCTTCTCTTGGGATTTGATATTGGCCAAACACCCACGAGAAGCAAAAGAGGTGCGCTTCGGCCGCAACTAGTTCCTGCCAATGACGAGAGAAGGAGACAAGAATTGAATCAACATGATGGCACACACATTCAGGACATCTTTGTTTAAAGAAGGAAATACACAAACATCATGTAGAGTCATGGAACTATTTATAAGACTACAATACGATAAAAGCAAGAGAAGATACGGATTACAGACATTGTTTAAGAAGGCATGCATCGTACATATATATATATATCCAAATATAACAGTCAACACACAATATAATTGGTGAAGATAGAACAGGAAAGGACACGACAACATACATACACATCATATAAGTCTCTATATGCTTAGTGAGTCTCAATATCAGGCCTCTCCCCATTCACTCGCTTCATCTTTCCAAGCCCTCACCAATATGTTGGCTGCATCTGGGGCTTACACTCGTTTCATTTGTTCGCGAGTAAACGAGCTGGCCATATTCGTCCACCTCCAAGCGTTCCAAATCCCAAGGTGTTTGTTACACGGTAGCTGGAGAAGTGTAAGGGAAGGAGCGGTTGGGAAATCCTCGAATGAGAGATGCAAGAGATGCGGGTGAGTGAAATGTCGGGAGGGGGAAAAGGACAAACCTGGCGACTTTGCAGCTCTGCCCTCCCCGGATAAGATAAAACTTCGAGCCGGGGATTGACAGGATAAAACACCAACGCAGCTTCTCATTGCGCAGCCTCCCGCTTTGCAGGCTCCTGACAACCTCAGGGGTGAAAGAGCGCTCTTGCAGATGCATTTCACT
>CAUJNA010000668.1:2042500-2170000 GCA_963377175.1 Effrenium voratum | reverse complement strand
ATTACCTCAGCATCAAACCTGGTATGATATACAGTGAGGTTACGCACATGAAAGAGTATACATCCCTTCGCACAAAGGAAAAAAGGGGCTCCAAATCGGAATCGCACCCTGGAAGTGCGTGGTCTTCCCTTCGGTTTCCCCTCAACAAACCGCCCCAAAAGCCCTCAGTTGGCTATGATTTAATAGGGAACCCCATGAAAAGTGGCTGGTGGACATAAATCCCCACCTAAATGATGTCCACCAAAGGGTCCCTAATTAAAGTTCATACCCAATTGGACACCAATCGGTGGTGCTCAAAAACCGCCGAACAGGGACACATTTAGGAACTTCTCTGTCCGAGCCCCGCCGAACAAGGGCAGAGTTATCAAAGCTGGAGTCTGTAGAGGGTCCAGCGAGGCGTGCGCGGCTTATGAAGGGCTCGTTGGTTACGGTTTGAGAGGCCCTTGCCGCCGGAGGTTGCAACTTGCGCATGAATTGAAATGCTTCGCCATAGGAGCACACATCTGTATGTACATATATATATGTGTATATATATATATATATTACAAATATATATATATATATATATATTTTATTGTATATATATATAATATTGCTCTCTCTCTCTCTCGCTTTCTTTCTCTCTCTCTCTCTCGCGCTTTCTCTGTGAGCAGTTCACTTGCATGTGTCGCCGTGCCTCTTTTGTTTGTGGAAATCGGAGGAAACTTATCGTCTCGTCCAGAAAGACAGTGATTCAGCAAGCTTTAACGGCTGCAATGCGTGCTGCACCAGTTGCTGCAGGTTTCGAGGTCGAGCGTTGCAGGCTTCTTGCTCGCGTATGCGGTTGCAAGCCATTTTTAGTCGGGTGTAGGCACAAGCGACTACTAGACTGGTAACTAGATACTCACTAGGTGCATTCATCAAAGGCATCAAACTCACCATGATCTTTTTCTCTCCTACCAAGAAGCATGGAACTCTTTCCAAAAAGGAACGTAGGCTAATGGAACCTGTGCACTTCGTGGGGTTGGCTCTGCGCGAGAATTGGGTGCTGCGCCGAGGGGTCGGTAGCCCGGCACGGGGAAGCGCAAAGGAGCCTGAGATGGCAACCCAGAGATGCAGGTAGAGCCAGCACCCCCCAAACCACCCTCCAGCATGGAGATATTTCTCCCTTTCAGTTGGCTCTGGCCTTTCTTGGGGGGAAGAGCTCGATGCTCAGCTGGTTCAGTTTGAAATTCGAATAAAACAAACATCTGGCCAAGTCTTCCAATCCATCGAGCAAATCATCCGGCCTGGCTCGACGCGCCGCGGAGCAGGATGCTGAATGGTCTGCCGTTCCTGGCATGCGACTCTTCGTTTCACAGCCTTCGACTCCTTCCCCGACACTGGCTCCCCCCAAAGACACTGGAAATACATCCAGCCTTCGAGCAGCCGAAGTCCAGCAGGTCTTATGGAGAGGGACCCCCGTTTCCGGTTTCCTCCCTTCGCGTTGACCACCCGGCGAGCTGCATGGCGCAACAAGGCAAGCAGCGCCCCTGGCAAATGTGCGGCTGCAGAGGCGGCGCGGAGACGCCTGCGCGGCGTGAGCGAGCGCCGGGAGTTCTCCGTGTATGAGTTGTCTCCTAGCCCTGAGATGGGTGGCTTCCCTTGAAGCCGACCGGAAAAGGCTCCAATCCAATTACCCGACCCAAGATTCGAATTCTTTTGGGGTTGCCTCAGATCGCCCGTTTCGGGTCCATGGCCACCCTTGAAGATCCAACTCGTCGACCCAACAGTTCGCCATCCCAAGGTCCATCAAGCTTATGGAACCAGAACGGACTGACGCATAGCCATGTTCAAGCTTCGACTGGTTCATAGTTGCGCCATGACAGAACCGGAGGAGCACCCATGCTTCATGTTCCGCTCTGACCTTCAGGCACCAAATCACACGGCTATGTCTCAAAATGGGAGGAATTTTCGGACCTCCCAAGCTTCGGTTGGGTGGTTGCCCTTGAGCCCGCCTGAACTAAGGCTCCCCTTCCCCTTCCCCCCCCACCCCCCTGTGTGGCTTTCTTGCCATAGGACCCCTCGAAGGGAAAAAAAAGCAAAAAGCGAAGCACCCGCACCCCGCAGGATTCGATCAAAACCGTGCCTTCTGACGGAAGATCAAAGACCACACCGAGGCTGCGCCCGTTCAACATGAAGGACACCCGCGGACCTGGGCAATACCAAAGAAGCGGAGCCAGGCCCTGTCTCTGAAACCTCCGCATGCCGAAAACAATTCCAATGAACCACTCCAAGCAAGGTTTCGGATTTGGCAGATCAATGGGAAACCCGTGCAAACCCAACTTTCTACGATGAAGTCAAAAGGCAACCCCTGAGTTGTGCTGAGTGCTCCACCACAGGATCCTTCTGGCCAGTCCAGGAGAGCGCCAATCTCGGACCGAAGGTGGCCCCCTCTATCGATCGGGGTCCCCTGGTTGCTTGCCCTCTTCTCATGGAAGTGGACAAAAGGCTCTTGCAACACTGCCATCATCTTCAAAGGCCCCCTGTGCACTTCCATGACTGCTCGAAAGAGAGTACCCCCAAAAAGAGTACAGATGGGACTCTGGCGAATGCAGCATTGTGACCCAGGCAGGTACCACTCTCCCACATGCCCTGTTGTAATGAAATCACCCGCAAGCAATTTGACAACCCCAAATGCCCGCGTACGAAGCCGCCAAAACAATCAGTTTGGCAAATTCCCTTCCCGGAGGAGCTTGGATTGCGCAATCCAGCTTGCTAGAACACCTCCAACCCACTATTCGCTAAGAAGAGATCCCGCTCACGCACTGTTTCGGAAAGCGACACGAATATACCACAAACAAAAGAAGCAACACACACACAAACACACACGCAAACCTGAACACAGGACATACGTGCAATATGTGTGCAGTGTGCTTCATTTGCAGCCGCTGGGCGTTGTTTTGCTTGCTTGCGAGGACAAGCTCCTTCAAACGGGAAATTTGGCATACCTTCAAACGGGAAATTTGGCATCCTTGGCTTCTGAACCATGGGAAGGGATTCTCCCTGTGCAGGAGAGGTGAACACAGCCGTGCTCGCTGAAAAGTGCGAAGAGCATGATCAATATCCCGTGTTTCACCACCAATTACCCCAAGTGGCTCACCATCGGACATGCTCCGAACCCTTTATGGAGGACCGTCGGTACCAGGCAAACCAAAGGAAACCCGCCCAGTTGGGTGTGTCTTTCTTTAGTGGACCAAAGATTTGATGTGTTGACTTTCCTCTTAAAACCAACCAAAAAGGGGTCCCCTCAAAAAAGACACACCCAGTTCTACCCAAACATTTGGTCGATCTTTGGAAACGGAGCCGGGCCCCATAGACCGACAGAGGTCGGCGTTCAGAGTCCCCAGACCACATCCCCCGGGCGGCCAAAAGCCGGAGCAGACACCGAGCCACCTGCCGAGATATGGTCGGTATGGTGAGAAACAATTCTATGCACATGGGTAAAGAGTCCCATGGTTCTGGTGGTCCCAAACGGACCATTTGGACTGGTTGACCGAACACGTTGTAGCTGAACTAAGGAACTAAGGGGTGCCTGGTTTTGTGAGGACTCACCATCCCCAACAAAAGCACTAGGGAGTGTGAAACAATCTCATGCTGGCTTCCCTCTTGAAGCAAAAGCCTCCAGCGGCCCATTCACGAGTCAGGGTTCCAATGTCAGTGCAGTGCTGGTGCGACACCCCGACCTTCGTCACCAATGATTGCACCGTCGGAGGAGTATCCAAGCAATCGCCGCCTCAGCATGGTCCATCACAAGTGAGCGGCGCAAAGCACTCACGGACTTGTGGGTGCTACCAGCAGGCTTGTACAGGCATATATATATTATATTATATATATATATATATGTTTGCTATAACTCCCACAAATCCAGGTAGCAGACCCGCCTATTATGATAACATGGGCAATTTGGGGTTTGAGTGCCGCTCAAGTTCAGGATCCTTCAAGCAGCAAGGACAGCTTGCAACATTTCAACTGGAACATCCTTTGGCAATGTCTGATTCGATCAGTCTGACCGTGTTCAAGTCATATCTGCCGCTTTGGAATCAAAGTGTGAGTCAAAGTCGGTTCCCTTCCTACAGAGCGTACGAAACACGAAAGGAAAAAGAAACAGCGCGGTTTTGTGTGGAAAAACATGGCTATGCGGGATTGTCTTTTGCATACCGATTTGCTTTTACGGTGTTTGTACGGACAATTACTGTTGTTATACGGTGCTTTTGGTTTTTTACGGGTCCAAATTCGGGCGAGACAAAACGAGGATTTTCGGACAAGAGCTGCAAGCAAACAGTTTGTTTGGTTCTAACCCGCTTGTTCCTGGGTTTTAGTTGCCTAAGATTGAACATCGTTTGAGATTGATTCAGTATCTGTCTAGAATTGATTCATGCTGGCTTAGTATGACTCAACACATTGGTTGAGGATTGGTCTAGCCCTTTTTTGTCGCGTGTGATAGTGGCTCTCATTGCAATTTGCTATTGGACGGTATCACGTCAGTCTTGGTTTGGTATAGCATTTCTGCATTTCCCTACCCTCGGGCAAGTCATTCAATACGAGGCCACCCTAGCAACCTGAGAGTGTTGCCTCCTGGACCATTGAGGAAAGCCGCTTGTCGCCTTGTTTGACCTTCTGAAACTTATCAGGTGAGGTGGACTGTGAGGGCATTGGCAGGACGGCTTGCTGTCCTTTGGCAAGTGAAGCTCTGATGTGTCTGATCTCATCGAACCAGCTGGCCTCCTTGATATTACACTAATATATATATATATATATATTTCCCATACGGGCCACTTACTTTTGACCTCAACAAGTGGCCATGATCAAAATCCAAATTTCGTACCCCCAGCGAACATCCAAATCCCCAGTAAAAGAGGATCTAAAATGGGTGGTGAATTCACCAATCCCAACCAAAATGGGATCAACCACAACGGTTTTGACCCCAGAAACAAGTGACCTTTAAAAAACCCCCCCAAAAAAAAACGGGCCAGTCAAATTTGACCTCAGAAATTTAGGGACCTTCCGCGGGAAGAAAAAAAGAGGGGCCTTCGCCGCTCCCTCGGTTCAGAAGGCCCGAAGCCCTTCCTCAGCCCCTGGCGACGCACTGCGACCGGTGCAGGTCACGGAGGGCAGCACCAGGGCCTCGATGGCTTACCCGGTTTCCCCGAGTCACGGCACGCGTAGGCCACGCAACCGCGTGGTTTCCCCTCGTAAACTTAGATCCCAGCGGTGGGAAAGGGCGTCCTTTTTGTTTGTTGGTTGAGTTGAACGGGGAACCCTCTTCCCAAAAAAGGATCAAAAGGGCGCCAGTGGGCAACAGAGTAAACCCACCCCAAAAGGGGTATTTTCGAGGAATTCCTGCTGCTTTCCCAAACAAAAACCAAACCTGTACCAGGCTGGTTTTACCCTGGAAAAAATAGACACCCTGATGGGACTTTCTGCAGCAAATAGGCCACACACCTACCAAAAACCAAGACATGTCCAGCACCAACTCAGAGAAAGGTTCTCAAGACAACACTAGGGCTCCCATTTACCACCCTTCAACCCACCCCCCATATCGTCAACCCGCCAGTCAGCAATTGTCTCAACGCCGTTCTCTTAAGACTTGAGAAACCGCCGAAACACTGGGAGAAGTACCTGGACCCTCAAACCACCAATCAAAAAACAATCAATTTCCCTCATTTTGGTGCAAGCAGCTTTCTTTCTTTCTTTTTTTGGGGGGGAGTTGTTTGTTTCCAGGTACGGCTACCCTTGAGGTTGAAACATCCACAACGGCGCAGGAGGAGGGGTGGAGGAGCGCACTGACTCCTTGGACCTCTGCATGGCTAAAGGTTTTTGACACATGGGGCGATTACATGAGAGCGGACCAGAACAGGCTGGCTGCCATTTCTTTCCCGGTGGAGCCATCCAACCGGGGAAGGGGAAGGGGGACCTGTCTTCAGGAAACCCACACTTATCGTGGTCAAAATCCTCGGTGAAATGGAAAGATACAACTGGTAAGAACAAATGACCGAAACTGGATTAAACCAGTGAAATCCACATGCGCTTTGTTAGTCCAAGATGTTACATTCCCCCTGAAACCTGTGAAGCTCGCTGGTTTACCCATGGTCAACACTCGTGTTGGGAGGGAGGGTAGCATCTTCCCATGGGGGGTTGATCAAAAGGTCCTGAACAAATATGAGATTTCCCGCGTGGGACAAATTACCCATGGTCCTTTGCGGGACTATGATAATATTGATCAACCCCCACATCCATCCTGGGCTCACAACTATATGGTCCCGCCCTAAAACAAACTGGAGGACAGAACCCCCCCCCAAAAAAAAAAAAGAGAAGAGGACAGAACCTCCCCCGCCAAAAAACACACACACACACAAAAGACAAAAGAACACTGAGAACAGAACAACCACCCCCCACGATCCATGCAATCCACCGGAACCCGGTGGAAGGATTCCCTACGGCGATGCCGCGATGCATCCGAGGCCATGGCTGCGCTCCAGCCCACCATCAAGGAGCATCCCCTGCGGAGCTCCACCTGGCCGAAGGGGGTTGGACTCCCTACTCAAAATACGTGGTTTCAGGAGTGAGGAAGGGTGCTTAATGGTAACAAGTATGGAGTAAACTCGTTTTGGATATAGTTTCAACTGGGGATAGAGGGGGATGACACAACAAAAAAGATTGAAAGTGTTTCAACAGTTGACTGGGTCAACTTGTTGATGTTTCATTCATTGCCTTTCAGCATGGGGGGTATGATAAGATGTCGGCCTTCTCCATTCACGGAGAAGGGCGGAGAAAGGTGCCTCAGACCCTCTGCCAAATGCGCAACTGACAGCAAGGCTCCGCCAGTTCCCCTAAAGTTGAACCAGGAAACCTCGTAAATATCAGCATATTCAAGTCGACCAGTTGGCAAAGAAACTAATTAGCAAGAGTTGCAACCATGTGGATGCAACACGTTGCCTCTCCCAGTATCTTAGTATCTTCTCTAAAATACCTTCATGGAATCTTAGCTCGGCATCCAAAAAATGAGTCTTGTTTGGAGGGTACCCCCTCTTTCGTGTTCTCTTTCTCTGCGGGGAAACCAAAGGAAAACCACCACTTCCGTGGATGCTCTCCCAAAAACGGGCCCATAACACCCGCTCCCCTCCACCCAACCCCCGCCCCAGCCTCGAAGTGGTACCGGCCCCCCGCCACCAAGGGCAAACCCTTGACGCCGCTGGGCTCCATGCAGCCGGGCTCGCACCTAAGATGTGCAACAAGCTGCGGGCGGCTCGCGGCTTTTGTCTCTCCCTCTCTCTACCTCTGTGCGTGTTGCGTTTTTATGCTATGGCTCCGTGTGTGTGTGTGTGTGCTCCATGGCTGTGTTGTGTTTCCATGGCTGTGTTTTTGTGCGTGTGTTTCCACGGCTCTGTGTGTGTGGCTGTGTGTGGCTGAGTGGCTGTGTGGGGCTGTGTGTGGCTGTGTATGGCTGTGTGGCTGTGCGTGGCTGCGTGTGGCTGAGTGGCTTTGTGTGTGTGGCTGTGTGGCCGCGGGTGGCTGTGTGGCCGCGGGTGGTTGTGTGTGGCGGTGCGTGTGGCTGTGCGTGGCTGTGCGTGGCTGTGTGTGGCTGTGTGCGTGGCTGTGTTCGACCCCATCCATGTGGTCGGTCACTCTGCCTTTCCCTGGCCGATGGACCAGAAACGGCCAGCCCAGAAATCCAGTTGAACCGCTGACATTCCTTGAGTCAAAGCGCCCACGTCTGTCATTCGGACGCGTTTGAAGCATCCCCCGAGTTCGTCAGCAAAACTTGACTTAGAATCGAAATCCTGGCCTTGGATGAGCACCTCTTTAAAAGCGACTGCGTGCATCCAGCGTCGATTCAGTTGTCAGAGAAATGCATTGAGCTCGCTTAGATCACCAGACTCAAAAGAACAAAACAACAACAAGTTAGGATCCTGAGGTCGTCAAAAAGAAACACAACACAAACACAACCAGAGGCGGAAAAGAAATCCAGCCACTCCCATAAAGACCACCCGAAGGTTCAGTTGGACAGGAAAGCTCCAGATGGATCCGGTGCACGGAGGACCGTTGGGGAGTGGGCCGAGTTCTACTTGAAGCTTCGCTGCCTCAAAAGCCAAGAGAAACACCTGCCAGGAAAAAAATGCACCCGCGCGCACGGTGAGGACCAGTGGGCAGGGCAAACGTCTTCAGGTCGCAGTTGAGAATGCGAACGGGCGAGCGGCGGACGAGGTGGGAGTGTTGCGCTAAAGGCACACGCCGAGAGGAAGCGCGGCCTGATGGCTCTGTGCCTGGGTTGGATGCGATCCATACGGCTCTTTCCGAACATTTTCTGACACTGGCATAAAAACGCCTCCTATTTTTAATCCCAACCCATATTGTGTCAAAGCTGGGATATGGATCATTCCTTCCAACCAACCCTAAAATCAAACTCCTCAATCTGCGATTTGATGGTCCCCTTCCAACCAACCCATTTTAAGCCCAAACTCGTATTGTGTGCAGCTTGGGATATGGATCTGTAATTTCCAAAGGTAACATGGGTTCCCGAAACGCACAAACCCATAAGAACCGTCTTCCGCGTTCCTTTTCGCAGCCCAGGGCGCTGTGCCCGTAGCCCATCGGCCGAAACCTGAACGCCTCAGCACCGAAATGCCAGCGCCCGAAAGCTCCCAAAAACGGCAGCCCCATAGGTGACTGAAATCGAGGGGTTTCCCTGGTAGGATGGCATCAATCCAAACCAGTGGAACCCATCGATTTCTGCCCAAACTAACCTAAACAGGACGCTTGTGGGAACTCGACGAAAACGGTCGAAGAGAAAAAAGAGCTCACGGGTCCCGACACCAGCGCGCAACTACCAGACACCCGGGTCCCAACTTTGCGGCCCCAAGGGGATCCCCGTACAGCAACCACAAAGCAGTGGTTGGGGGGGGGCTGGAGTCTGGAGGTGCGCAAATTTGGGTCTGGTTGCCTTTGGATTGTTGAAGTCGAGTTGCCTTTGGATCTTTCATTCAGCCCTTCCCACTTTTGCCATCCAGCCATTGAGGTTAGGCCCGATGTTAGACCTCTGGTGACTCGTATTTGACGTGCAACAGGTTGTGACCGGACCGGCGAACCTCGCACAAATCCCCTGCCCATGCCGCCCCTCTTTGGCTTGATAAACCTTCAGCTAAGAGAAGTGGGGTCCGTGAATGGTTTGGATTACAGTGAGCCACAGGCACTAGGTCCTCCAGAGGTTGGAATAAGGGTACCAACTTTTTCTGTCTATCTTAGTAGGGGAACCCTCCCGAAAAAAGGTGTGTAAAGAAAAAGCATTACTGGCAGACCTAGGTTAGAAAACCAACAGGTCGACGGTTCGCTTTGAGGCTGGTATGAATCTGCTGCCAGTCCCCACGGTAGCGAGCTGATTCTCGCGTCAAGCCTGCCACCGCCTTGAGCTGGCTTTGAAAGCCCATCCATGTACAGGGGTCACGAACGATTTCCCTCAAGGTTACACTTTTCTGGTGGGTTCCAACGAAACTGCCTGGGGAAATAGAGGCATTTTTTGATGTACCATAATCATTCCGACTGATTGCGTCGGCATTGATTGAAGACACCCCCCAAACCCGGTCAAACTCTCGCCTAAACAATCATGTCAATGTCGCAACGCGGAAAATCCGGAATAGGGTACACCCGTGCGCCATCGTTGGGTTCAGGGTAGGCGGGCTCGGCCAATCGATGGTCAAGAAGAGGGAACACCACGCGAATTTGGTGTCCGGATCACCAACAAGGCCAGACTTTTCTAGGGGTTGATTCCCCATTCTTTTCAAACATCGCTCTTTTCAACCACCAGCGGTTTTTTCTTCTTCTTTTTTCTGGGGTGCTGATGGTTTTCTGGAAAGATCCGGATCCCTGGGTTCAGAATGGAAATGGAAGTGTCCCCTAGAACCTTGGGGAGAACGTCTCTCAGCCAGCGGCTCTCGTCTTTCTGCAAATGATTCCAGCAGCAAGTGCCAGGCCTCTCCAAAGTGGCCTCGGCGAACAACTTGCCCTCGACCCTTTCGTTTCTTCCACCAACCGGTTCAATCGATGGGTTTTGGCCCAGGCAAATGGAGTTCAAAAAGTAGTGATCGGTTTTTCCATCCTCCCTCCCACATGGATCCTGAGGAAGGACCCCTTCTCAAATGAAGCACGGGTTCCATCTGGGATGCACCTTTAGATTCCCCGTATAGGAACACTCGTTGAGTGCCTTTGTTTCCAGGGAATCAAAAGAGCCTCAAGGGTGGTCATCTGGCCTGTTGGAAATTCTGAGAGCCTACTTGCAATCCGTAATTCACTAATCCTCGTTTTGGCTGGTAATCTTCTTAATCCGCAATCCGCGCTGCAAACTTTGGGTCAAAATCGTACGTTGGAGCATGGACAGTCCACGCAACCCATGCTCCACACTTCGCAGGCCGCATAATCTAATCCATAAACCGCACAATCCGCCAATCATTGGAGATTAGATTTTGAACAAGCTGGGTAATTGTCTTGACTTTCGTTCAGCCCGTTTCTTAAACCACCCACTTTCTCGCACAAAAGTTGCCCTGAATGGGAACAACCGCCTCAGCCAACAATGCATCAGGCTGAGACGCTTGTGGCGGCTGCTTGGACATGGCCAGCCAGCCTTTCTTAGGAATTTCCGGGGGGGGAGGGGGGAAATCAGCATGGAAAACCGGGGGCCTCAGGGTAGAGAGCAAAAAACAGCATGGAAAACCGCTGGCTTTTGGGGGGAGAGCAAAAAACCGCAGGGAAAACCGCAAATTTTGGGTACACGTGCTCTTCCAAGTACATATCAAACCAGGACCCCTCTCAAAATGCAAACCCCTCCAAGCCTCGAAGCTCCGTGCCAACTTCCTCATGTTGGGCGCCAGCTTCTTCCTGGGTGCCACTCTTTTCATGGCCGAGCTTGATCCTATGTGTGTATGTCTGTCCGTCTGTCTGCCTGCCTGCCTGCTTGTCTGTCTGTCTGTCTGTCTGTCTGTCTGCCTGTCCGTCTGTCTGTCATGTAGGTAGTCCGTCCGTCCGTCCCGTCCGTGTCTTTGCGTGTGCGTGTGTTTGTACGCATGGATCCTCAAATGGAGTTGCTCCAATGTTCAAGAGAGCCCACAAGGAAGCCAACTAGTGGCCTCTGCAAAAGGGAAATCGACTTTGAAAGGAATCAACTTTGAGGGAAACCAGCAAAACCCAGTTTTGAAGAGGTGAGATGGGACGGGTTGTACTGACCACACATCGCCAACGATGTGATTGCCAAATTTGACTTGCACAGCTTTCATACAAGTGGCGAAAAACATACGTACATGATTGTTTTTTGTGATCATGCAAACGGATGGACTTTAAAATACCCCGGCATCCCATACCAATGAATTATTTAGGCTCTTATATCATCTCAAGCAACTGCGCAAACGTAACTCCGTTCCACATTTTTGGCCGAGGCCATGTTGTGCATATGTGGGTATGTGCCAAAAGGACTTTCCTTTTGGCTTCCCAGCCCACATCCAAGGAACATTCCAAAAACCACCTGCTTTTCAAGGGGATCCTCCACATTCACTTCTTTCAAAGCTGGCATCCACAGAGCTGTGCATGGAAGATACACGCCACCTTAAATCAGCCTCCCTCGTTGTTCGGAGGTTTGGAGCCCGGTGGTTTGGTGGGTTTCTGGAGGGGTTTCCTTCCCATCCCCTACAAAAGCCAGGGGTGCAAGAAATCCAAACCACCAATCCCAGCCAACTAAGGGGTAGCTGCTAGGGAGGACTACCAAGTTCGGGGCACCTGATGAACGTTGATCTAAAGAACCAAAGCCCCAAACCTAATCCAACCCAATTAAGTCAGCTTCCCTCGAGTTGGTGGTTTGGTGGTTGAAAACGGGTGAATTTAACTTGATTCAAGTCGGAGGTCTGGAAACACCGGGGGAGATGTCGCAGCTGGATGCTGGCAGCAGATTCTCAGGCTAGGGCTTGGCCATGGGCCCAGTGGCTTCCTCCTCCTCCAGCTTCCGATGCCACGCAGCCTGGCCGAAACCGAAACCGATGTTCCGGCCGATCCCAAAACCGCAGAGCCACGGGACCTTGGCCACAGACCCACAAAAGACAAACCCACTGATTTGTTTGAAAAGACCCCACAAAACCCAGTGCGATCCTTTGCTTTTGCCGCACATGTTTCTTGAATTCCTGTAATTAGCCGGCTGCTTAGATCCGTCCCTTTAAGTGACTTCTTCGTTTGGCAGGTCCCCCCCTGCCTTGATCTCACTCCACTTGGCCAGCTCCAAGCGACGCCGCTTCTCATGAGGCGGCATGTAAGTCCTGGATGCGTTCCCGCGTCCGGCGCGGGCGGTGCTCAGTGTCCTTTGGATGGCCAAGAATCGGATTTAGGTCCTCCCTTTGAAGAAAACTGAAGTGGATGGCCAATGATGCAAAGGGAGACCGAGCTGACCCAAGTGACACTTACGATCTTGTCGTCCTGATCGCCGAATTGGGCAAAAGGGGACCATTGTTCAACCTGACCGGGGTCCCAACTCAACCTTGTGCGAGGCGGTCTCTTGTCACGTTGTGCTGTTCTGCGCTTGGTGGATATCTTCAATGTTAGGGTGTGACTTTTTGGAACAAACCTCATGCGCCCCCAACTGACATCGGATTTTGGAGAGGAACCCCCATTTGCCAGTCGTAATGTGAGGCTCGTGCGCCCCATGTCATCGTCGGTACAGTCGACAGTAAAGATTGACCGCTCAGCATATCTCAGTTGCCCAAAGGACCCAGAAATCAAAGGTGATTAAGGTTAACCTTCTGAGGCCATCATCATCATCATCATCATCATCATCACCATCACCCTCACCATCACCATCACCATCATCATCATCATCATCATCATCATCATCATCATCATCATCATCATCATCATCATCATCATCATCATCATCATCGCAATCTCATCATCATTAGCTGCTGCTTTGGACGGGTTACTAAATAAACCCTAAACCCGAACCCCTTTTTGGTCCGCATCGTCCTCAACCGCATCCTAGCTGCCTGAGGCCCCAGCGCTTGCACGGGCGCAGCCCGGGCTCTTTTGAGTTCAGCCTGCGGGGCTCCCAACCTTCCCCCGGCTGCACTGTGAACTGCGGATTCATCCAAGGGACGCTAATCGCAGTCAGAGGTGGTTCCCCTTTGGCGCGGAATGCAATTCATGTCCGAAAGATTGCTCTGAGATTAGTCCTCTGGATGTATGCGAAGTTCACAGTGCATGCGCAACCAACATGTGATCATTAGCTCCAATACATTGGACAAAAGGGGCCGGTTTCGGGACCCTGGGTTCTGACGGAGATGTGGGGCCGCATATCCTTCCAAGCCAAAAACTCGACAACCAATCCCTTGAAGGATGACATGGCGTGGCCATCTCTTTGGATCAACCTTTCCCATTTGGGCCAGCCTCCATTTTGTCAGTTCTGGACCGGTCTTTGACCGCCTGAAACAAGTTCAACATGTTGCCACTCGGCGGGGAAGCCATCATGCTCCAAACACTCAGGTAGTTGGTGTTCGTTGGTTTCCTCTTCAAACTATCCAAAAGCAAAACCCGATGTTGAGAACCACCGGTAGGTCCCCCAGTGTGGCACGCGCCGTTTTGCGCTGGCGCCTCTTCTTTGGCAGCCGGAACCAGCTGAGGCCTGAACCGATGTGGAAAAACCACCTGGTTTGACACTGAAACAGTAGTTCCCTGAAAGATGAGTCTTCAGAGCGGACCCATTTGATAAACATGAAGAAGCCGGACAAGTTTCATGGAGATTCTCCTCTTTGTGCCACCTTCCAAATCTCTTTAGCAGGACAAACATGCCGAATCCCATCCGATCCCCATCCTGCGAGGTCCAATCTGGCAAGCTGCCGACCGGCAAACACAACTCAACTGCTCGGAGGCCCGGCCTTTGCCGCAGTCCAACCTTGGTCAATCGCAGCCACAGAGTGAGTCATGTTTTGCCCGGCTACGACTCGGTGACGACTCACCGAGTTCCATGAAACTGCCCGCTTTTGGCGGTGCCAAAGGGAGCATCAGGAATCCCGATTCGCCTTTCTGACTCCGCGAATCAATGTGCATGATTTTGTGCACGTGCAAGGGATCCAATTCTGAAAGCCATCATGCTTGATGAGGCATGCCGTCTTGCCGAGATAAACCGGAAATCAGAAATACCTGAAATGCTGAACCTGGCGAGCTCTGCCTTCGGTGACGAATCGCCATCCTTTGAGGTTTCTGACCTCCGAAGGTCCACACTTTAGACCGAGACTTGAACCATCCCTGCCATGGGAAAAACAAACTCCTTGGCCGATTGGGTCATGGCTCCGTTCAGAGGAGTCAGTTTTCTATTGCTTGCAGGGACCCTCGAAGTGATAAACAAGCAAAAAAATGAATGCCCATGTAGTTTTTCCCCACAGCATCTCTCACTGGTGGTTTCCTAACCTGCCTGGGAGCGACACCTTGTGCCGTATCAAAACAGGGTAAGGTTGGGGGGTGGCTAAAAGGGTCACTGCTGGACCAACCCAGCAGATATCTTGAAGTGAGCGGTCTGTGCGCACTTTGCCCTTGAATGACACCCTTCAAAAATGGTGCCACGAGAAGTTCCCAGTAGGTGTACTCCCAAGGCGTAATATCCCATCCCTGAGATGATTTTGTCAAACATTTGGTTACGTTTCAAATGTATGGTTTTCCTTCAAAAGAGTACCCTCGCACCAATTAACATGGAACCAGACAGGGGGGCCCAGGATCATGTTCCTGTTAAAGGGCTAGGTTCCATGTTAATTGGTGCGAGGGCAGTTGCCCCACAAGTTGCGGGTCGTTTCCGTTTCAAGATGCTGCCCAGCTTGAGGCAGAGGACTGCCCGGCCCTCCGGAACCAGTCGCGCTCGCTTGCGCGGGGGCCCACCTTCCTGCCAGAAAACGGAGGCATTCAGAAATACGGTCGATGGACCAGTGGGGAAACCCTATCAATACCGGAATCATCATGAATTAACCAAGATTCTTATCAAAAAGCTCTGGACACCATTCTGAGGGTACGGAATGATATGACCCAAATGCACGCTCTATCAAAGACCCTCTAAGGCGGATCTTAAGGGCATATACTAGGCTCTAAGGATTCCTGATTCACACTCACTCTCTCACACACACACGCACGCACGCACGCACACGCACCCGCACCCGCACCCGCACCCGCACCCGCACCCGCACCCGCACCCGCACCCACACCCACACCCACACCCACACCCACACACCCACACACCCACCCACCCACCCACCCACCCACCCACCCACCCACCCACCACACACCACACACACACACACACACACACACACACACACACACACACACACACACACACACACACACACACACACACACGCTTCAGCCATCATCTCGCGTCGGCGCTGAGCAAAGGCAGGGAACCTAGGGCCGTTCCCTCGCCTTTGACCCAAGGGGCAAAGGTCGCCTCCCAGACTCTGATGCAGGTCAGCCAGGACTCCACGTAGCCGTTCTTCAGAAACTTGAGGAAAGACATAGCTTTCTAGGGGTACCTCCCCCATTCTTCCAGGGATCCGGATCTGAGAACCTCCAGAAAGCCGGGGAAAACGGCTGTTCGGAAAAAAAGAGAGAGAAAACAAAAAAACGATGCTTGAAAAGAATGGGCGAACCAACCCCTAGAAGCTGGTCGTTTTTTGTTGACCCCCCTTATTCGTGTTGCCGTCTCATGGCTGCACGACTTCTGTTTGCATTAGGATCCAGGGTGCCTGCGAGGCTCAGATTTTGGCATGGGCTTGCCTCAGGCCCAAAAATGGCAAGGGTCTCCTTTTGGCTCCCCTTTGCATCATCCTCCTGTCCACTAACATGGAACCCAGCAGAGGGTCCAGTCAGGTTCCCTGTTAGTGGATGGGAGGGTAAGTAATGATTTACTCCGGACAAGATACCCCCATGGGCCAACCAAAACCCAGGCCCATCGCCAGAAATTCGGACTCCTGCGCGTCTGCGTCCTGGACGTCCGCCGCAGGAACCAGCGAGGCTCCCGACTCCTACTCGTGACGCGCCCGCCCGCCCGCGCATACCCAGCAGGGGCAGAGCACTTGCAGCTTCCTTCCCAGTGGTGTGGAGCCCGGTGGGGCGGCTGGGTGTCCCAGCCCTCAACAAAAAAAAGCAGGGCTTCAAATCCAAATCCAAACCACGCTCCAGGTTGCCTGACTTGCTCCCCAGGCTCGAGGTCCGTGTTTTCCAAATCGATCAGGTTGACCAGACTTGATACTGCCTTGCGGTGGGCACCGATTAAAGATTGCTTCAGTAGACCAACCATTGACCGCGAAGCCCTGGTGCAAGAAGTCAAAGCGAATTATCTTTGCTCCGTTTTTTTTCCTTTATCGAGAATTTGTCGGGTTGTCCGATTCTATTTGTTTAGCCGACGAACTGGTCTCTGCTGGATGCATTGATGAATTGGTTTGTTGCATTGAGGGTCTTCTTTTGGGGGTGGGGGTTCCCGCTTGGCGACGCGAACCTGGCGCATCTTGCTTCCTGACATTGGCTCCCTTGTTGGATTATATACCCCAAACACATACGTGGTATCTAGCGAAGGGGTATCATGCCTTCAGCCCTGATAGTTGACCATGGATCTACAGCCGCGGCATGCAACACATGGAACACATGCAACATCTCTGGTGTTCAGCAGCTGAACGTCTTGGCTGATCGAGGAAGATTCGTGACACCACCTGGCACCTACTAACCGGGCTTCTCATGTGAATCTCAATCAGGATAAGCTCTGAAACATGGATGTTGTGTCCTGCTCCTCTTCCTCGAGAACCTCCTCTTCCTCGAGAACCTCCTCTTCCTCGAGAACCTCCTCTTCCTCGAGAACCTCCTCTTCCCCGAGAACCTCTTCTTCCTCGAGCACCTCTTCTTCCTCGAGCACCTCCTCTTCGAGAACCTCCTCTTCAGACCTCATGAGTCTGAAGAGACTAGCTCTACCCAAGCTGCGGCAGCTTGGGCCGAGCGCCAAAACAAAACCAAACTCAGGGTTGTCAAGGTGAACCACACAAAACGCCTCAGGCACGCGCACTTGCATGAAGCAAGCATCCTCGAGAATGTCTTCCTCATAGTCCTCGTGGAAGCCTACCTGAGCGAACCGACGGAAACAGAATTTGCCCAAAGGCGAAACGCAGACCTTGCGTAGCTCCAAGATCCCTGGAAAGGCTAGACGAATGGTCCCTGAGAAAAGTCCAAGGAACTCCAACCCAATTTCGCCCCCCTGTGGCATGCAACCCGCCGAGCTGCCTCCTCCTCCTCGCCTTCCAAGAAGCATTCGCACTCCACTTCTTGCTCCAGCTCCTCCAGCTCAATCTCGCCAGTGGCAATCTGGGGAGGCGCCAAAACACGCAACACACACTGCGACCAACTTTGCCCCTCATGTTCGAAAGGGCTTCAACAAGTTGCCAATGTGAGCTTCCCGCTCCGTTGGGTCGCATCCCGTGACCTTTCTCAAAGAAGCGCGCCCCTTTGCAGCCTTTGGAACTGAGCCGGACATGCAGCGAGCCTCGTCCTTTTCTCGCCACCAATCATCTTGAGTGTCTACGACCTTAAACCCGGCGCTGAGTATCTGGGGTGCTAAAAAAATGAGCTGTCTCAATAAACGTGTCAGCCAAGAAACACATAAATCCCAGAATCTCTTCAAGGTGGCACCATGGGGGTCTTCTTTTTGGACAACCCCAAAACTGTGGGTTTTCTTTTGGCTTCCCTTTGAAGCCACAAACAAACAACCAAAGGGCAATTACACATTCTCAAAAGAAGACGAGCCCATATCATTGCTATGCAAATTGCAGCCAAAAAAGGCACCACTTGAACCTCCCCTCGGCGCACCAAGCTTTCGGCTTCAAGCTGCTCCTGAGGCGAGTGAAAAGATACGCTGCCAAAAGGCTGTGGCTCAAAATAAAACCACCAGGGGACCGCATGTGGTAGTCCAAGTTTCCATTTACCAGGGCAAGCCATTTTGGGTACATATTTTTGACCCACCGCCAAATGGCTGTGGCTCAAAGATTCGTACCAAAAAGCGCACCATGGGAAATGGAACCAACGATAACGAGCTGACGTAATCCTCACCCAAATCCTGTAGCCTCCCAAAAGCGAACAGAACATGGACAGGGGCTCGTGGACGACCGTTTTTTGGGTTGAAGGGACCCCTGTACAGGTGCTAGGATTCATTTTGAGAGGGTAACATTTCAGACCGTATGGAAGTTGAATGGTTATGGCGAGCATATGTTCGTGTCATTCACGGGACGGATGTTTGGGATAGTGACAATGGACTTCTGGAGTCAGAGCAACCTGTGTCTCCAATGTGACGATGAGTCTTCACTCGCCTGGGAGGCGAGGTTTGACATAAGGAAAATGAGGGCCCAGCGAAAATACAAATCCCGGTCGGAAACACCAGCAACGCAGGGATGTCTCGAAAAATGGCAAGCCCCAAAGCCGTGAGAACGAGTTGGAGCCTAAGGATGCTTGAACTCAGGTTTGGAGTCCAGGGGCTTTATTGAATTTGAGTTTGGACTCACAATGCTTTTACTTTCTAGATGAGCAGGGCTCGCAAGTGGTCTAGCTACAAGATACGAATTGGGCAAGCCCCAAATAAAAGCAACGCATGCTGCTTTGACAACGAAGCATCGGCTCGTTCGCTCTGGTCGATTCGCTGAGGAATCCGAACATGGAAATCGAACAAATTAAAGCAACATATTCAGGGTGCAACTCATTAGAGCTTATCAAGCGGCTGGCTTCAAGCCCCTTGACAATGATTCAAAGGGTGCCCTTTGAGGGTCGCCACATTCGAGGCATCGAGCCCTGCCTGGATCCTCCGCACCCGCTTCCGCACTCGCTTGCGCCTGCGAGAGGCCTGTGCAGTGCTCATGGACCGTATGTGGCCCACAGAAACGGACTTCCTTTCCGGGTTTGTTGAAAAGTAGTCTGCTTCGCGCCAAGAAATGGAACCTTATCAATTGCAGGGAGGGGGGGGGGAAATATCCGATCCTGAAAAACGGGTCAGCCCCCGTAGACCAAACTTGGAAAAGGGGCAGGAAACCAAACGACAACGTCGATTGGCGTTGGCCAAGTGTTTGATAGGTGCCTCCAAACATGGGTTTGTCTGTTTTTGAGTTTCCTTTTTGTCGTTTTGAGGGAAACTGAAAGGAAACCCACCATGTGGGGGGGTCCGAACCCTAAAAAGCACACTCATACGCACACCCACAAAAGCCGGCTTCGGTCATGGATCCACTTCGGTGCCGCATGTCAAGGGTTAAGGTCGTCCAGGTCGTCGCCTTTCCGTTCAGGAAGTCCTCTTGGCCTGGCCAGGCTCGGGCCTAAAGGTGACACAGGGCGTCTGTGAAAATCTTTCTGGTGCTCAGCAGAGAATGAGGGAATGACCCTTATAAACCATCCAACTGGTGGTTTCCTTTCAGGGAATCCATGGGTTCATTCCCACATTCCCTACTTATCGCACCAGCAAAAGGTCCCAACAAGATTGCCCAGTGTCGGATGCCTGCTGGTTGAGTGTTCACCTCCTCCGCCTCTTCCTCAACAATCAGCATCCTGGGCGCAGGTGGTGTCTGCAGTCTGGCCATTTAGCTCGAAACAAAACAAACGGACGCGAGCAGCTCTGAAGCAAAGTTCTTCGTTCTAAGCGTGTTGACATCTTGCATGCCATGTCTAGACGCTCGCCAATCCCAGTATTCGTTGTCCCCAATGAATTCGATGGTGAGGTAACCTCCATTACCTGGTGAAAATTGGGGGCAGTGTACCCAATGTCATTCCCTTGACAGGAGACAACGGTGAACATTGACGGTCCATGGAACGTGACCACAGGCCAGCAATCAGGGCGCAACTCTGAGCATGACCACGGTCCTGTGATCTAGCTGCAATCGTAACGTAAGTCCGTTTGGAAGATGTTTGGGGTTCATGCCTTGCCTTTCGAGGGCAAGTCCAGAAACACCATCAAAATGACAACCACCTACCTGGTTACTTACCGGTTTTCATTGTGGATCGGGGGACAAACATGTAAATGCTCAGCGGTTCGTCGGCCTTCGCAAATCAAAGGCTTTGTGCCTTTCTGGGAAAATCGTAGACTTGAAACAAGTCCAACACTCTGTGGATCTTCATTACATCTTCTGTTTCTGGCTGGCATATCATTCCCAACCTGAAGCAAGGGTTCCCAAAGAAAGGAAAGCAACCTTCATAATAAGTGACGTCGGCCAATTCTGCCGAGGTCGCTATGCAAAGTAGCCGCCTGCTCCCTTCATCCCGTGCCACATCTTACCAAGGCTCTGAAAGTTCTGATTTTAGGGATTCCTCCAAATGGCGGGCTTACCTTTGGCTTCGCAACAACCAATCCAAAAGTTGGCCCCTCGCTTGAGCGAGACCCAAGGCAGAAGTGGATGTGAAATCGTTCATACTGAGGCCGGAGCATCTAAAGGTCCCCAGAGTTGCAGTCAACATGAAAGCATATAGCGTGATCAAAATAGTTCACCGCTTTGGGGGGTTGACCTAAAAAAGACACAACCACATTCACTCAACTCGCAAACAAGCATATCATGGGGTAATTCAGTGATTCATTCTACTTTGCCGCTTCTTTTTTTTTATTTTATTTTGTTTTTTTTCGGGGGGGGGACCTAAAAAAGACAACCATCTTCACACAACATAAACAGCTTGTACACAGTTCGGTATGGGTCAAAGTTAAACCACCAGGATATGGACCGGGTGTTGGTTCATGTTTCCACCTAAACCAGCCATTTGGGGTACATATTTCTTGACCAGCCAGTTGTACACGGATTGGGCGCCAGGCTCGCCGCGGGACCATGCCTCCAGCAGGTCTGCGTCCCGCAATTGCAGGGATGCGGCAGACCTCCCGAAGCGCAACGCGCAACGCGGGGTGTTCGGGCCACTATGAACAAGACGAGGTCCTCCGGATTTGAGCGGTAAGTTGGTACCCTGGGAACCCTCCCCCAAAAAAAGACTCGGTAAATCGGTTTCTACTGGACCTGGGGGACCCGACTTTTTTCTGTCAGATTTTAGTAGGGGAACCCCAAACCCCAAAAAAGAAACGGTAAAAGGGCACTACTGGGGGACCTGGTAACATGAACAAGAGGAACCCACCCAACAAAGATCTGAGCTTTCAAAACAAAACAACACTTAATTTCAAGGAATGATCACCAAGTTGGCTAAGAAAGAGACAGGCTGGCCGCAGGTGTGACCCACGAGCGTTTCAAGTAGACGTTCGCGCGCCCGGAAAACCGGTCCCCCGGTTCGCGGTTGCACAACCTTTCCGATGTTCCGATGGCCAAGCCCCTTGTCCGGATTCTTAGAGTTCCCAACACCCTCGCAGCCCCCGCAGCAAGAGAGGCAGCAATCCATGTCTTTTAGCTGTTGACCACAACGACACACATTGTTGCTCCAAAATCCCCTGCATAGACAACATGGTTCCTAAGCAAAACCAAGCACAACCAGCCAATCTACCAACTTGAGGTCTCTCTCGGTTTTTTCAACGTTCGCAAGCAACGTTGGCAAGAAGGCTCTTAGAAACCCGTGCTTCTTTCTTGGGATCCAACTCCAGACATGGCAACACTCTCTCTCTCTCTCTCTCTCGCTCCTGACTGGCTCGGAGTCTGGGACTGCCTCCTGGAGTGCCCGCTTGGGGAAGGCGAAAGCGGGGGTCGAAAGCCCACAGGGTCGTTTGATGCGAATTTCAATGAGGGGCCCCCTGGTGGACATCATTTGGCTGGTCAAAAATTGGTGCCCAAAATGAAACCCTGGTAATTAAATGGAACCAAGGACTAAAACCTGCGGTCCAATTCCTGGTGGTTTCATTTTGATCCATACCCATTTAGGTGGGGATTTTTGTCCACCTCTTTTCTTGAGGCTACCCTAAAAGGGATGGTTTTAAGGAATGCTGAAGGGAAACCAAAAAAACACACACACACACACACACATTCCAGGACAGCCTTCCAGGAGCCACTTGCCAGAAACGGAAGGCCTCAAAATCCGGCAACGCATGTGCCAGCTTCGATCTGGTGCGACAATACACCCGCGCAAACGCTGTTGAGGAATGAAGGCTTATCTCTTTGGAGCGATGATCAAAGATCGACCAAAACCAAGAAAGAGCAAAAGGATTGCTTTGGGCAATGAGTCCTCGGCGTCTTCGTATCTCTCAGTCTCCTCCTGGTCCTTGTCTACCTCTTGCCTTGTGCCTCGGCATGATTCATTCTCTTCGAGGCTTTCCCACTTAGAAGTGAGAAATGCCCGAACCCATGAGCCATGGTCCAAATTCCTTAATGGCAATCACTATGCTGGTTTGATTTATGAAGGATCCTTACCAGGTGGATTACCAAGGCCAAGCAAAGGAATCGGTCTTTTGACCATGTATGAAACCGGCATGGGCGCCCTCAAGGCCCTCAAAGGCCCTGAACATGAGCCAAGAGGCGGGATGACCTAGCAATCGATTGACCATCCAAGGAATTACCCAGTGTGTGGAGGGGAAGGGTCCCAACAGCAGTCCGGCCGCTTTGAAAACCTATGAGCTTTGGGTTGGAAGTTGGGACCATGTCCAATTGACCTGCTCGATACGGCAACGCTTGCCGAGGCGAAGGCGTGTGGCAACCAAGGCATTCCTCACCTTCTGAGGCATCGCGTCTGGTGCCGGTCTGGACACCTACGTGGCACCGGCTATTGTGCCCAAAAGCACCGCATGTTCTGACGTTCTGTTCGACCCAAGATCACTCCTGTTCGACCCCGTTTTCATGACACCCAAGTGGGCAACACCCACGTCTCACATCGAAACGTTCCTCGTCGCGCCTCGCGAGCTTCTCGGGCTCGACTGGCGGGAGTTTCGCCGGGCAAGTTGGTCTAAAGCAACAGCTCGCGTCATGCAAGCTTCATCCTCCTTGACAAACCGAGCTACTGCGCTCCTTGTTGGTCTGTGACAATCCTTGAAACTTGAAAAACAGCCAGACTTGCAAAACAGCCAGCTACTGCAGTGTATCGTTGGTTTGTGACAAGTTGCTCCATGTTCTGCCCATTCGCCATCATGAAGAACGGCCAGCTACTGCAGTGCTCGGTGGATTGTGATAATTTGCCATCCATTCCTAGCCATAGGTGTCCTTTTTGGGAAAATAGATGGCCCTGGTAGTTGATTGAACTAACTACCAGGTAAACCAGGGCCCTCTATTCTTAAACCAAATCAACCAAAAAGGGCAGCTATGTTCCTAGCGGTAACGGAAAATCACTGGGTCTGACAACCATGCAGGGGTGTACTTGGCAGTCTCTTCCGCGGGGGACAGGCGTGCTCGTCCTGGCCTCACAGAATCGTACTTTCGAAGCCGGCTTGCCCTGATCCAAAGATCAACCTCTTTGGGGGTGTGATGTCAACTCCCGAAAGAGGAGACATGTGACTGCAAAAACCGCCTTTCCTGAAACAAACATGTCCAGACAGGCCGGGATTCGGAGTACGGGTTCGTTCTACTCAGGTGGGCGGGTATCAAAACAAGGCCTCATTTCGCACCCTGGTTTCACGTCGGTCTGCCCACAGGACAAGGTCGGCATGCTTCCGACCTGAACGTGGCATTCATTTCTTTCCATGGCAATACATCCATGAAAATACAATGGTTGATCCTTCCGTTCAGGAACAATATAATAGTTCTGTCAAAGGGGTGTGAAACAACCATGGGTACTTTCCTCATTTAGATGGGTTGTCGAATCTTTTTTGTGGCTTTCCTACTGGTCATCCCATGTAAGTAAAGCACCCATAGCGATCGAATTCTCTGCTCCCGACCTCTTTGACTGCGAAGGTGCAGTAGGCGCTCTGGACTCGCCATATCCATATCCTATCGTGGTGCTGAGCCAGCTGGCCATGAGGCTTGGTGTTCTTTCGGACCCTTTTCGGCTTGGCTCAAAGGGAAACCTGTTTAAGGGGCTACCCCTACATTGACACACCCATGCAAAGTGCTTTGCTTTGAACCCCCGAAATGTGGTTGGTGGTTCATGTCCAACTCTTGAGAACATTGGAAATATGATATGCCAAGGGCATATCATAAAGGAACAGCATATACAAATGGTCCAATCAATCTTTCCAGTTCATTCCTCGGCGGAATGAGCCACGCTGTGATTCGGCCCATTCGAGACGAACGGCAAAAGCTCCATGGCCCACGCCTACCGGGCTGATGGGTTCTGCCTCATTGGATTCACTTGCGACTCAGATCAGACTCAAGCGGACTAAGGCCTCAACCCAAAGCGTTGAATGAAGGGGCGCAGGCATGGCATGCTACATCAGGCTAAAGATGTCATCCTGGCTGCGTGTCTCTGTCTGCGTGCTTCAATACTTGCCAAGAGAATCAGAGCTACCTGGAATGTGAGTTGAGCTGACGTGACTTGAGCTGAAAGCAAGCTGGTGTGCTAGCTCAAGCAAAGTGTACATGGGTATCATATGGCTGCGGGTGCAAGTCGGTGCCACCAATCCATTGGCAGGTGAATTCACAACCTGGTATTCAACAAGGCCCAAACCCACCCAAATAAGATGAACAAATCATATCCCACCAACGCCCCCGTTCACCAACCCTTGAACTGGCAAGGCGACTGCGGCGGCTTCTTGCAGTCAGCCTCCGCGGTGTCAGAAGCGGTCTGCACACCTGTGGGCTGCAAGTTGCAGCTGGCCAGCTGGAAGACAACATCTTACACATGCATCTACATTTACTCTTACTTTCGGACTGCGGCCTTTGATATAATCCCCAGAGAACACGGAAGCAACACACGCCATCCATTTTTAGAAATCTCCTTCTGGGGAGTCTCTTGGATTCCTTTCGATACTCCAGCATCTTGACCTCAAACCCGTTGCAAGCCATTCTAATTGCTCAATGACCCTAAGGAGAATTGGAACCCATGTCTGGCTGGTACATGGAAACCTCTCGTCTGCTCCTTTGCTCGTTGCTTTCTTGTAAAATAGATAAGCCCTCGTTTGCTCGCCCCCAAAAAACAGACAGACAGTTGCGGGAGCCGACCATTTCCAGAATTGTTGGGGTTGACCCTTTCAAGACATGTTGGAGTGGACAATTGGTTGCGGGAGCTGACCCTTTGTCTGAATTCTTGGAGTTGGACCCATTTCTGGAATTCTTGGCGTTGGACCATTTCTGGAATTCTTGGAGTTGGACCACTTCTGGAATTCTTGGAGTTGGACCATTTTTGGTGGGACCCCAAGATGAATCTTCCAAAAACCTATTTGATGGATCCACCTGAGAGCTCTGAATGAAAAGCCCGCCTTCGGGGGCCGGAGACGCTGTCGCCTTCGGGGCAGAACTGGGCGCATCTCTGGCCGCGGAAGGGGTCGGTTCCTGCACACAGAAAGCACCTGGGACACCTGGGACACCTGGGACACCTGGGACACATGGGACGAATCCAAGCCGATCTCCTGTCGCGACTTGCCGCGGCCTCAAGACGTCAACATCATCCCGAAAGGAAGAAAACAAATCTCATGTCCGGAAGGGTGATGCTCAAAGCGGACCAAAAACGCCTAAAAAACGCCTAAGCCGGGTCGAATCTCCGGGAAAAAATAAAAATCCCTCAAGCGGCCTGGATTGATCAGGAAGTTATAATTCCCGATTATTTTGTGCAGTAAACCCCCGCGACGGACAACACAGTTTCTTCCGCCAACTTCCAGCCATTAACTCAAAAGCAACAAGGTTTTGCCAAAAAGCCAACCCAGAAAAATCATGCTTCTCTCACCAGAGCCCATAATTCACAAACCGGGAATATGGATTCGACTCGGGACCTTTAGGTTTGAGTCCAGAGCCTTCCGGAAACGGCGGACTTCTTGCGCATTTCGAGACTCAAGGCTTAACAAGCTCAAGCTAGCCCACCTAAAATGGATAGTCCTACTCAATGATGCGACCACCAAATCCAAGTAATTGTGTCGGAGAGGACCAGAAGAGTCATGTGCGGTTCTGGGGACCCTCCAAACATGTTTGTTTCATGGACATTGTCGAGTTATCCCATACTTCCTTTTCAAACATCATCCTGCCGGAAACTCCGGCCCATGAAGTTGACACCCACCCCGTGTTTCACTCTTTTGGGGTGGAAGTTCGATGGAAGCCCCGACGCCCCTTCTGCGGCGAGTGCGAGTGCGAAACGGTCCTCGGGTTCATCCGGAGCACCGCCGAAGGTCGGAGATGCCGAGCGAGGCTGCGGAGATCGACTCATTGGTTAACTTTGGGTGGCTTGTGGGTGGGGGTGGGGGTGAGTTGTGGGTGGGTTGCGGGTTGGGGTGGGGTGGGGGTGCGTTTGAAAAAAGAGGGGAGCGGGATGGAGTAGGAGGGGGTGGGTTGGGGTGGGGAGCGGGTAGGGGGTGGGGTGGAGGCCTCACAGGGGTTGACTCAACCTCCAAAACCTCCAGCGCCTTTTCCCCAACGTTACTCATGTGAACTGTCCCTCGTGACGTCTCAAACTTGGCACATGCTCTTGTCAAAACGGGTGGATCAACCATGTCCCGAACCAGGACTCCCGGTTGCTCCGAAAGGCTGCCTGGGGGAAATATGGATACCACCAGCTCCGCAACGGCTCCCTTCCAACCACCATCCAAACAAGCGTCATGCTTCTTGGGCGAGCTTCTCCTCAACCCCCCCCCCCCAACCCCCCCTCCCCCCCCAAAAAAAACACAAAAACACAAAAAACACAAAAAGCAAGATCCCTTGGGCGTTCCTTTAACACCAACATGGGTTCCCCTTTGCATCTCGCCTCCCGGGACGCACTCCCAGGAGTGGCACCCAAAGTCTGCAAGCTCACCTCAAGATGTCAGGGATCTTTGGATCAAACCGAGGCTTGAAGGATTCTGACGGCCGAAATCAGCGAGAAAAAAGAATCGAACCTTGCCAGTTGAACCGCTCATTCTGGTCATTTTGCTGGACATCCCGTTGGGATTCCCTGGAAGCAATTGCAGAGTCTGTTGGGTTCTTGGAAAGTCCAGAGGTCCACTTAATTAGACCCCTGCAAACTGGGCTAGATGATGGAGTTCCAACCCCGATCTTTCAAAAAACAGTGTGATTCTGTTTTGGGCATGCCGCACGCCCTAAGTTGTGCGCGCTTGCCGTGTATTCACCATACACATTGTAGTGTTAAGCATGGCCGCAGATTTGCAGCTTCGGTGTCTGTCACGGTTTTACAGCATGGCAGCCTGTTCACTGTGTCCATCTGCCTTCTTATTTGTGATTGTGTTTCCCACGCCAAATGGGGATGTGCTTTGCTGCGTTGCAGGACATTCATCCTTCCATACTTTGTTTCTGACCATTGCTACTTGTGCACAAGTACTCATGCTGCACAGTACTTGCATCACATCCCTGCAGTTTTAAAAAGGAATGCAGCACCTAGTTCCATGGGTGTTTCTCAAAAAAATCCATGTTCTAAGCCTTCAACCACCAAAAAGGGGTCAAACAACTTCACAAACACCAAACATGTCACGTACCACTCCGTGTTCGAGCCTTTCAAGGGGGTTTCGACCGGTCGGAGACACATGCATGGGAAATGCAGGGAAAACTCGAGCGAACGCATCCTCATGAACAAACTCCACTTGGGATAGATGAACACCTATTAGTGGGGAAAAAACCACCTGGGATACCTGGTGCAGAACTCCCCCAAAGCATGAAAGTGTCGTATGGGAACACTAGTAAAACCCAACATGTCCAGGTCTCCTACATTGGGACACGCTCTCTATGGACATGAGACAACTTACACATCTGCTGACATGCTTTCAGGAAAACACACGCACAAACAAAAAGAACATGCTGCGCGCCTTCAGAAACCAACATGGGCCTGTCTTTCTTTTGGGGCGGCTTTTGTTTTTGGTTTTTAAAGTCAATCCAAAAGGAAATTATAGGAAATTAATCAGGTCTGTCTTTTTCTGTCTTTCTTTTGGGGCGGCTTTTGCTTTTGGTTTTTAAAGTCAATCCAAAAGGAAATTATAGGAAATTAATCAGGTCTGTCTTTTTCTGTCTTTCTTTTGGGGCGGCTTTTGTTTTTGATTTTTAAAGTCAATCCAAAAGGAAATTATAGGAAATTAATCAGGTCTGTCTTTTTCTGTCTTCTTTTGGGGCGACTTTTGTTTTTGGTTTTTAAAGTCAGTCCAAAAGGACACCAATCCTTTTGGAGGGTCCCTAACAGAACAGGGATCCTTACATTACACACCTGAACATTGCCTTGTAAATGGTGGTTTCTCTTTTTGGTGGGAAAGCGCCTGGTTTCAACTGGTTGCGTTTTTTTTCTTTTTCTCGGAGCCTTGAAAACGCCAAAATCACAGCATCTGTTTCCACTCGGAGTCTAAGGCGGCCACCTCGGTCTGCGCATCCTGCCAATCCGATTTGACACAGTCGCATTTCCAGCAAAAGCAAGAGGGACACGAACCAGCGAACTGGCGCTGGGGGATCATGGAATTTCACACTTCGATACTGGGCAAGAAATGGGCCTCACAATGAATGATTCTGCCCTGGTGTCACAGTGTGAGCTAACCCATCATGACATCTGGAATTGAAGCTGATCCGGCTTCCCAATTGTCAGCCACACCGCGCAGTCACAAGTCTATCTCAACTTTTGCTGCAACTAACATATATTGGTAAGATCCTGATCCATATTTGGTGAACCTCAAATCAGTGATGTCCGCATCCTGAAATGATGCCAAACTGCGCCTTGATCCAATTCCCAAACTGAAGAATCACAATGAACTTTTCAGAATGATTCTCAAAACGTCCAAAGTTTGGACCGGGATCCTCTTTTCTTAAGGGGACCTTTGGGTGGGTGCCACGGCAACATGGGAAGGATTGACACACTCAAGGCTGATTCATGGGAGGGAACCTTTGCTGGTTGGGGGAATACCTTGCTAATCCGAAAGGTAAATCTATCCGGTGTGATTCATCCTGAGCCAACATTGCTCCAACCACTGTTACTTTTGATGTGTCAAAACTAATGTTGATCCCGGATTAATAAACCCCTGTTTATTAATATGGGGGTGTCCTGGGTTTTAGTGGGGATTTAGCACTTTTGGAGGGGAACCCTCCCATATTAATAAACAGGGGTTTATTAATCCGGGGTCGACATTATCGAGTCTTGATCGACTTGGGCTTCCTTTGCAAGTTGCCATGGAACTCCAACAAACAGCCCAATCCATTTCGAGGATTGACATCTCCTTTTGGGAACCGGACCTCTGTGTGGGGTTCCTGTGTGAAAAAATCCAGGCGAACACAGCGCCCAAAACCCATTGACTTCTGGTTCTGCCAAGATGCTCATAAAGGTGTATTGAGACCTTACTACAGGAAACTAGGTAGTAGAACCACCTACTAAAACATGCTAAAACGGTTAGGGGCCGTTTTGGGCGCTCAGGTGAGGGGGTTGACATCCGGGCAAGAGAGATGCGCGGGCCTCCACCATGGAGTCACCTGGCAGAAACGGTTTCAGGAAGCCAAGTTTCAGTGAGCCCAAGGTGCTGCGTTGCCGGACCTTGCCTTAAGGGAAACTCAAGGCAAGCGCGAGGCAGGAAGGGGTCTGATTCGGCTGAGAAACACCACATTGATATTTCTCACGGGGGATCCTTGGTTGGTTTCATTTGCGAGTGCCTTCAAAACTCCCCCTTAAAGAAGTTCCTCCATTTTGAGACAAACCCAATTGATCTTCTTCTCGTGCAGCAGGAACGAATGCTGAATGGTCTCGGGGTGAAGAGGTGCTTGCCGTTCTCGTTCCTAAAGCCATAGGAAGATCTTGACGTCAACCCTATTTGCCCCCTATCTGTCTTGGATCCCCCAGCAAAAAATCAACAACTTTTGCAGGTTGGAAGGACAATGAGGGGTGTCTGAAGAGTTAGACTAAAGATCCAACCCAATAGCAGACGAGTTGTGCCCATAGCAAGATCCGCCCTCAATCGAATCCGACTTGTCTTGGCCAGACAACACAAAGATCCATATGGCTATGCCAAAGTTCGGAACCCATCTGTGTGACTGGTTGCCTTTTGGTTTCATGCCTGTGTAAACTCCCACAGAGCTCAGCCTTGTGACGGGCGCCTGCGTTCGACAAACCTCGGGGTCACCGGGTCCCTTAAAGTTGGGTCCCATATCCCGAGCCGTTCAAGTGTGAACTCCTCGGAATCGAGAAACGACCCGCCTGACGGCCCTGACGGCTCCGGCGACTGCGGGTTCGCGGGCGTCGCTTCGCCTGGCGGACTAGAGGGAGCTCCGCGAGAAAGAGAGCTGAACAAGCTGTTGCGGCATAGAAAGCACCGCATAAGGTAGTAAACACATGTAAACACCAATCAAATCGCAAATGCGAAACACCCGGGTCTCACATCTCGCTATCCCTAGAGAGTAGAAGCCTGTTCGAACATCTCCCGAAATGCATGTTTCAGCGGAAAAAAGCCGCAACAACATGTACGCTCAAGTGGTTTCTGGGTATCCCTTCTAGGCGAGGAGAGTCGTTTTCGTGGACCTCAGTGCCAGTTTCATTTGGACCCGCCAGTGCGTTGCAACTTTCAGGCTGGTCTGTGACCCCACGCAACTTGCCAGGAGAACAAGCATGTTCCAAAAGGTTCGAAGGCTGGAGGTCAAACCAAAAAGTAACCAGACCAACTTACCCGTGCGTCATGAGCAACATCCGGTGCCAGTGGCAGATACCCGAAATCGGGAGTACAAAACCACGCCTTCTGGCTGAAACAAACCAACGGTAGCTCTTTGGGAGTCTGGCAAATTTGGAACACTGGCAAACTAGACCAATGCCGAATTTCGCCAACAGGTGAGTTGCAGGGTTGTTCTAGCAAACCGGAATGCTGCCAAACTGGGGCACTGAACATGCAAGGCCAGAAACCCGGTTGGTCAAGAGGAATAAACTAGGACCACCAAATGGGCGGCCTCCAATGGCCTCCATATACGGCCTTCTGGTTTCCTTTTACATGGGTCATTCAACCACCAGGATATGGACGCAGATCGTAGACCTTGTGTTCATTTACCAGGGCAAGCCATTTTGGCTACCTATTTTTGACCCACGGCCACATCTGATCAAAAAGGGCGTCTATCTCTGCGTCTGTGTCCGTGTCTGTCTCTGTCTGCCTCTCTCTTTCTATCTCTCCGCTTTTAAGTCTGACTTTGCACTTCCTCCATCTAATTCATCCCGCGATTCTTACCCTTGCTATCGCTTCGCATTCATCTGTCGCTGATGCGTTTACATGTCTTAGACCTTCAAATGTGTCGAACGCTCCGTATACACGCCCTGCACACCTGCGGGCCCCACAAACCGCTTCAAGAATGGGTGTTGCGAGAAATTCACACGGCGTGCTCAGTGCTCAGGCTTTAAAACACCATGCCCAATATTAATTGACACATTCCTATTGAGCCTCTTGTGCAGCACACAAGCCCATCACTCCATGCGCGTGCTAGCAGGCCAAAAGCTGTAGAGCCTGGCGCTCGCACCTCGCCTCAGGGTTTCTGTTCCCTTTCAATCGCCGAAAGAAGCTCATCTGAAAATGGCCATTCTGAATGGCTGATGCCTCTGAAAATGGCCCTGTGTACAGGGCAATGTGGCCATGGGTCAAAATCCAAATCGCACCCCTCTGTGAATATCCCAATCCCCAGTAAAATAGGTTCTAAAACGAGTGGTGAATTCACCTACCAGCCAAAATGGGATCCCATTGGTGTTGAGCCACAGCCATGTCGGAATCACCGCCATGTCGGGACACATGCAACTCAGGCGCCTTCCGCCTGAACGGCACATGAGAGCTCATCTGCCTGGCGCGGTTTCGGGTGACCGCATGTGGGCAGAACGGGCAACGGGCAACTCGTGGCGACCGCTTTAAAGGGACGCTTGATCATTTGCTCTCCGCGCATCCAGTGGATGGAAGTTTGGAAATCAAGCATCACTCAAAGGGTCTTCCAAGCATGGACGCCACCTTTGATCATAACACAAGTTCACTGGCCGTCCACCAGGCTAACGGTCATCACCCATTTCGATACCCCAGACCAAAAATAAAACAACGACCCCGGAAAAGGGGCCGAGCATCTGCGAAACAAACACAAAAAGCAAACGAGTGTCACTGAACTGGGACAACTATGCTTCACCAACTGGACACTTGGGATGCACCACATGAGCCTTAGCTCGATAACCCCTCTGCCCCTGGTTCGGGTGAGCTGGGTATGATCTGCCAACTGCCAAAGGCAACAATTTGTGGATGCAACAAATGAGTGAACTGTGTGTGTGCGTTTGTCGGCCCACGAGCGAAGTGCTTTTGGATCCAAGCATGAGTCACATGTTGCATCCAAGAAAGTGACATGTTTCTGATGCCAAAACATGAATGAGATGCTCGACTCAGCTGTACATCTGGGGCCTCTTTGGGGGCCGGACACTGTCGGCTACATTTATAGAGCTCAAAAGTGAAAGGGTTCCAAAGCGCCAACGCCGCCCAAATGGTTGGTTTCCTCTTGGCGTCCTTTCAAATGCTCACTTTTCACGGGGTATGACTTCAACCCCTACGCATTTTGTTGCCATGGAAGATCTTCGAGATGGTCCTTTCACGTCCTTTCGGGTTCCCCTTCTGCGCGGTACAGTCCTGAAATTCTGACTGAGGCCCTCACTTCGGGCGTCGTTTTGGGCGAGCCCATCTTGTGCGACAGCTCCGCCAAAAGCTCAGCCTGGGAATTTGGACACATCCAACAAACATCAACTTGGTTAATGCTGAGTGCGTTCGTGAGAGCGTGCGAGACTGTGTGTGTATTTGTATGTGTGCGTGAGCCGTGCATGATGCGTGCGTGTCTCTGTGCCTGGGAGCGTGCGTGCGTCTTAGATGTGCGGGTGGGCGGGTGGATGCGCACGTGCATTCGTGCACGTGTGTGTGTGTGCTTCTGTGTGTGTGTGTGTGAGCGTGCTTGTGCATGTTTGTGCGTGCTTGGGCGTGCGCGCGTAGGTGTGGGTGGCTGGGCGGGTGGGTGGGTGTGTGTTTGCGTGTGTTTGTGTGTTTGCGTGTTTGCGTGTGTGTTTGCGTGTTTGCGTGTGTGTGTGTGTGTGTGTGTGTGTGTGTGTGTGTGTGTGAGTGTGTGTGTGTGTGCGTGTGTGTGCGCGTGTGCGTGCGCGTGTGCGTGTGCGTGTGTGCGTGTGCGTGTGCGTGTGCGTGTGCGTGTGCGTGTGCGCGTGTGCGTGTGCGTGTGCGTGTGCGTGTGCGTGTGGCTGTGGGTGTGGGTGTGTGTGTGTCTGTGTGTCTGTGTGTGTGTGTGTGTGTGTGTGTGTGTGTCTGTGTGCGGGTGTGTGTGTGTGTGTGTGCGTGCGTGCGTGCGTGGGTGCGTGGGTGCGTGGGTGCGCGGGTGTGTCGGTGCGTGGGTGCGTGTGCGCGCGTGTGTGCGTGGGCGCGTGGGTGTGTGTGTGTGTGTGTGTGGGTGTGTGTGTGCGTGTGTGCGTGCGTGCGCGTGCGCGTGCGTGCGTGTGCGTGCGTGCACGCGTGTGTGCGTGCGTGCATGCGTGCGTGTGTTTGTGTTTGTGTGTTTGTGTGTTTGTGTGTTTGCGTGCTTGCGTGTTTGCGTGTTTGCGTGTTTGCCCGTTTGCGGGTTTGCATGTTTGCGTGTTTGCGTGTTTGCGTGTTTGCCTGTTTGCGTGTTTGGGTGTGTGTGTGTGTGTGTGTTTGTGTTTGTGTGTGTGTGTTTGTGTGTCTGTGTGTCTGCGTGTGTGTGTGTGTGCGTGTGTGTGTGTGTTTGTATGTGTGTGTCTGTGTGTGTGTGTGCTTGTGTTTGTGTGTGTGTGTGTCTGTGTGTGTGTGTGTGTGTCTGTGTGTGTCTGTGTGTCTGTGTGTGTGTGTGTCTGTGTGTGTGTTTGTGTGTGGGTATGTGTCTTTGTCTTTGTGTGTGTGTGTCTTTGTGGGTGTGTGTGTGTGTTTGTATCTGTGCGTGAGGAGTGCATCATGCGCGCGTGCGTGCGTGCATGCACGCATTATGCGCACGTGCGTGCAAGCGTGCGTGGCTGTGTCGTGGGCGACGTGCTGCGTGGGACTCTGCGTGGGAGCGTGCGTGGTGTGCGCGCATGGTGCGTGTGCGTGCGTGGTGTGCGTGTGTGTGTGTGTGTGGGTGTGTACGTGTGTGTGTGTGTTTACGTGTACGTGTACGTGTGTGCGTGTACGTGTACGTGCGTGTGCGTGTGCGCGCGAGCGTGTGCGTGTGTGCGTGTGCGTGTGTGCCTCTGTGCCCGTGGGCGTGTGGGCATTGGCGTTTTTTGTCGTGTGATTTGCAGGAGTTACCGCAAAACAAGGGTCACCCAGAAATGGTCGAACGGGGGCGCATTCAATTTTTCTTGTACCACAATTCAGCTCATTGGGGCATATCTCAAGATACGAATCCCCTTTTGGGATGGTTTCAAAGGACAAACAAAATGGAACCCCTCTTTTGCAGCGCTTCATGTTTTGGGATGCGCAAAACGTTTTGGGGGCCTTTTCGCACGGTCGAGGACTTTTCGAGGCGGCCTCGTAGATTTCTCGGATGCGGTAGCCGGGGTCGTCGTCATCATGGTATTGATCATCTGCGTCCCACACCTGGCCATTGATCCCATGGTGGGGGTAAGGGAACCTTTGGGTTGGTGGGGAGATCGTGGGTGTATGTGCGCGTGTGTTTGCTGATACCATTGGGCTGTGTGCGTTTGTTTGTTGAGGCTAAGGTTGGGTTGGCTCAAGGGAAACCAAAGGGAAACGGCCTGGGCCCAAATCTGCATCCTGGAAGAGCAATTCTGTCAACTTCCACGGAAGGGGGCTCGCCTTTGGCGAGTTTTGGTTTTCCTTTCTATGGAAGCTGACCGGCTTTTGGAATGCAGTCTTGAAAAGGGGGCAAACGGCACCGGCCATTGCAACCAAACTAAAACCAGAACCTTTGCGCATGTTCAATCAAACTGCCCTTACTCCCGCGCCATGTGTGTCCTCACATCTCCGGCTGGCTCAAACAACGAGCCACTCAACTGAGTGTTGAAAACGGCCCTTCCTCAGTTGATCGCGAGAGTCCCTTTACGCGGAGTTGACTCCCCAGAAATGATTGAGTCTCAGTGCCAACTCAGCACGTGTCCTCTCCCCACACACTTCCGGGGGTCCCATTCTTTTTCGGGCAACCCCATTTTTGGTGGTGTTCAAATGAAACCAACACAAAAGAACCGACCGCACCACTGCGGGGGGCCTAACAAAATGACAGAGTCCACATGAACCCGACTCGTATTGTTTCCTCCAAGGGGCCTCCCCATTTCTGGGGCGATCGCATGCGGATCAATCGCACAAAGTTTGTCGCGTCGGCCTCCTTCGGCCCATCCCGCCGCTTTGGTGGATAGTGAGAAGACCTCGGGTTCGAGTTATGAAAGGGCCTTGAGACATAATCGGCGCCACATTTGTTTGTTGTGTATCTGTATTTCATGGTATTATCATTATTATTATTATCCCTCTTATTGTGGTTATTTTTATTTTCTTATCTGTTTTGGGGGGTGGTCGGGGGTTCAACGCATTTCCCTTTCTTTCTTTTTTTTTTGGGGGGGTTCAGCGCCAAATTTGCAGGGGGTTCTTGACATCAATCAAAGCAAGAACCAAAAGAACGCGGTATCATTTTGCACAGCAAGTTTCAATCGGTAGCGTCCCTCAGATTTATGGGCTTCCACAACCTCTCTGAGCCTTGCTTGCAACGTGCTGAAGAGCCTTAAAAGGCATTTCAGCCAACAAATCAAACCGGGGAGCCGTCGAGATTGCTTATTTTCCCGCGTGCACTGATGTGAGTCGTGTCTTGAAAACATCTGGCGCTGCCAGGCCATAGACTCCTGCCCCAACACGGCCTTTAACGGCCGATCCGTCGAGCAGAAGCCCTTCGCATCGCATCGCCCAAAGTTTCGACGGAGGTCTTGCAAAAAAAGAACCAAAGCCACCGGGCACGGTGCTGTAGCACCAAGTCAAGCAATTCGCTTGAGGTGCGGTGGCATAACGGCATCATGTACCCGGTCCAGAAGGTATTGTGACGACCAAACAAATGGAGGCCCCAACTCATCGGAATGAATGATCATGTGGTATCCCCCGATCTCAGCTGTTGCCCTAGCAATACCGATATGTGCAATTACCGTGTATATATATATATATATATATATATGTAGTGAACCTGAAAATGGAACATCATGTCAGCAGAGTCCCCAGATTACAACAATCAATGGCTATGACTACAGCGCGTTGCTGATGCGGAGCAAACACGGACACATCCCCGAAGCATCGCTAGCCGAATGGATCCTCTTGCGCGCCGAGCTCATTTGCTATACCCTGTACTCCCAAGACCCAGCTTTTGTTCAATGTATTTACGAGGACCAGGCGTTTAGAGATATCTACCCTCACGAGGGATAGGAGCAGAGGTACCCTCCTCTTTTTCTGGACCGCATGCCCGGACGGGCGGGTGTCAAAGCACAGACAAAAATGAATCCCCTTGCGCTGTTTCCCCCTGCGCCCGCAAGATCCAAAGATCCAGAGATCCAAAGATCCGGGCTGGTCGCAACCGAATGGGAACTGGGATAATGAAAAGTTTCCTAAGGGTCCGGGAGGAAGCTGCTAACCTCTAGCATTGCCTTCAGCCGAGCCCAGCGAGAGCCAGGTAAGCCCATGGAGTTGCTAGCCCTTTAGCGAACCTCCGGACCAAACTACTGCTGGAGTAACCGACAAGTGATAGCAAGCCAGTGAAATAAAATAGAACTAGGGAACATGTCCCGTAGGACTACTCACTTCCTGAGTGGATTGCTCAGGAAAAGCACAGGATCTTCTGTGCAGCACAAACATGTTTGTCCACCAACATTTCTGGACTTCGCACTTTTGTTTTCTGGTTTGGGGTTCCAAGCACTTCTGTTTAGCACATGATCTCCCCAAAAATGCAAAGTCCAGAAAACCCAGGAAGTGAGTCGCGCGGATCTGCGCGCAAACAGCCAATCAGCCATTACCTGATCACCCGATCACCTGTTCACCTCCCTCTGTCCAGCTTGCCCTCAAGTCTTCTAAGGCGATTTCGGCAAAGCGGGATAAGGATCCTGAGAAGTACTTGGAGGACAGAAGCCCAAAGAGAGTGGACAAGCTCATTCGCTGCAGGACAGACTCCAGCTTTTTGTGCTCCTTGGGGTGCTGGGGACTTTCCTGAGCCCGGATGGCAAACTCCTCCTCCAGCAGGCGAAGGAAGGGGTCGCTTCCGAGGCGCTCCTGGAACTGCGGGAGGAGGATGGCCAGCAGGTCCACCTCCTGCAATCCCGCCACCAACTCCCGCATCTTCTTGTCCAAGGAAGCCGAACGGCTGGGATGGGATAAATGGCAAAATGCGCACGCATCGCCCTCCGCGCACTTGCCCATCTTGGCGAAGTAGACACACGGCCGCCGGCAGAGTTCGGGGTGGCCACGGCTGCCGTTGTTCTGATGATGATGATGATGAGGTGACCGCATCTGCGGGGGCTTTTGCCTCAGCTGAAAAGGGTTTGCATGCAAGGGTTTGCCTGGCTGTGCACCAATGACGCCACAAAATTGGGTAGAAAGGCAGGTTCGGCACTCGGGATTCCTCCCATCGGTACGATCCTCAACAAAACCTGGACGATTCGAACATTGAAATTCGGCAACGTGAGCAGGGGCACCGCATGTCTTCACCCATAGCTGAAGATTCAGAACACTCAGCTGATCAATTGGGGCACTCTCACGCAGGAAGCCCAACACTCTGACAGGGAAAAAGATACACTCCAAATCTGGTGCTTACATGGCCTATCCAATGTCTAGAACTATAAAGTTGGCCGCACCTAATTCTCATTGGGCTTGTCCCTTACCTTCACTTACCCGGGTTTTGATTCTGGCTCATCTCGAGCGACAAAAAAGCAAAGAGCATGGCACAGGTTTCACCAAACGTGTTTCCAGGAAACCACCCCTCCCGACTGCAGGCGCAACTAGGTACGTGCACCACGAGGTTTCAGCTTACAACACAGCTTACCTTTGGGCCTGAGGCAGGCCTGTGCGCGACAGGTGGCCGGAAGTGCGAAGTTCGGCGGCCAGGTTGGCCGAAGGAAGAGTCGATGCATGTGTGTTTGGCTCAAAAAATGGAACCAAAATGGCACCTTGGAACGTGAAATCAAAGACTAAAACCCGCGTAACCCCAGCTCTTTAATTTTGAGCCACACCCGTATGTAGTTGTCAGTTCAAAAGGAATCCAAGTACATCGCCCACCCATTCCCAGAAATTCTGTCAACTGCACCAGAAAAGCACCGTCATGCAGAAACAAAGAACACTGACAAGCAAACCAGGACTGGGGGAAGGGTGGAAAAGAGAAAATAGAAAGTGAAAGCAAGCATAGAGTTCCAAACGGGGCCTTCAAACAAACATCATGGTCGGGCAAAATTCCAGTCAAGGAGCCAAACAGGTGTTCAAACCACCAGGAGAAACCATGATAAGCGTTGGGCCGAGTTGTAGAATGTAAACTTTTGGTGTTTGCTTCACTTTGACCCAGCAACTGTAAAAACAAATCTGAAGACCCCGCAGCGATGGGTTCCGAGTCACAACTCTGCTGCCCTCTCTGCCAGCGTCGCCAGCTGCTGCCTCGCCAACTCCTCGCCCGCCGCTTCTCGCCGGACCGGCGGCCAGCTCTGGGATCGGGTTTTCACGTCCACCGGCACCGTCTCCTTCAGCAGAATGCGTTGGGCGAATCACAAATCCGTGGTGAAGTTAAGTTATCTGGTCACACGTTGGGTAGTCAAGATCTGGTTGCACGTATGGAAAAAGCCGCAACGAAGTGTCCGTCCGCAGTATGGGTGTTGACTTGATCAAGCTTTGGTGTACCTCATAAATACATGATATGGGGATCATGCACTTTTGAGGATCCCCAAATTCACAGAAGGCAAATGAAGGTCCTTTCCGCCAGTCGTGAAACTTGACACTGTGGATGGACGACATCCTGCACCACTTAAGAAAAACCCTGGAATGATGATTCCCCGCTAAATACCAACAAACAATGATTTCCCATGGTTTCAAAGTGGTGCGAAATGGATGTTGTCAGGTTTCGAAAAGTAAGCCCGCTCCGATTCTGGAAACATGTCAAACCGCCAAACCGCTCCTCATCGATGAAGGTCCGGTGGTACTTCAAACACATTCCGGCTCGCCGACGCAAGCCAATGCTAATCTGTGCCTCTTGGTCCGATACTGAACGGATGACTCCAAGCGACTAGACCAGGCACAGTGAATGAAAAGGAACCGGACCAAACTGATGTCAGCATGTTTCACCGACCTGACCCTCAGTTGTTCAGTGACCTGGAAAAAAAGGGAGCCCTTTTTTGGGAAGACCATTTTAGTGGGGCAGCCACCAAAAAATGGGAAAAAGGGAGCCACTCAACAACTGAGGACCTAACGCCTCCGTTTCTTACACTTGTGGACTTCAAATATGAAACTCGACGAACCCAACCACACTCGCGTCATCTTTTTGTAGGGGTACCGTTGTGGGTGAATTTCAAGAGGTACCAAAAGGAAAACCACCATGTTTGCTTTTGGATGCTAAAACTGTCTCTGTGTTATTCTTGTTTCTGGGGGGGTAGCCTTCATACATAGATAGACTTCATAGATACATTGATAGATAGATAGATAGATAGAAAGACAGATAGACAGATGGACAGACAGATAGACAGATAAACATTAGACAGCTAGACAGAAAGCCAGATAGACTGATAGACAGATAGACAGATAAACAGATAGACAGATAGACAGATAAACAGATAGACAGATAGCTAAATAGAGATAGATAGATGAACAGATAGACAGACAGACAGACAGATAAATAGATACACAAGATGAGTAAGATAGATAAACAAAAAGGTAGACATATCAGATAGGTAGCTAGATAGATAGATAACAGATAAATAAATAGATAAAACAAACACAAAGATCGACAGACAGACACACAGACAGACAGACAAACATAGATAGATAGATAGATAAAATCGATTACATAGATAGATAGATAGATAGATAGGTAGATAGATAGAGAGATAGATACATAAATAGATAGATAGGTAGACAGACAGATAGGATAGATACATAGATGGATGGGAAGATCGTAGCATTGCCTTCAAACGTTGGAGTCCCGTTCATCGCTATATTCCAGGCAACTTTTGCTGGTTCTTCAGGTCAAACAATGTTCTTCAGCAAAACGAACACACAGCAGCGTTGCCCGATACGGAATACTGCGATGAATGCCGCCATGTGTGTTGTTTGGTTGCTTGTTATTTGTCAGTTTGTTTGTTTGTTTGCTCGTGTTTGTTTGTTTGTGTTTGTTTGCTTGTTTGTCAGTTGATCAAATGATTCATTGGCGTACTTCCTCAAGCGATGAACGCTATCTGCGTTTCTTGGGCTCTTCTCGGAATGGCTTCAAAACCGTAATGGCTCAACATGGCCATGCCCAAACACCCCCAACCCTCCGCCATGGCAAAGCAAAGCCTGGCCGAAAAGTTGAAGCCCTTACCCCTCGCAAGCAACGAGGCCAGCTTGACTCTTACTCAGCATGCTCTTTCCATCGCAAAGGGGAAACATTACTCCAAGCTGAAATAGCGGATACTCAAATTAGTTGGCAGTCCGAGGCTCCTCAAACACATTGCGCTTGAGTCGCCAGTGGCAAATGTGAACTATATTTTGTGACACACAGTGAGATACTTATGGCAAGGGGAGAGTGGTCTTATCTTTAGTTAACACAGTCCTGACTGTAGCTCAAATGAAGACTTTGAAACATTCCCGTGGAGCTTACGCGAAAAACTCCAGCTGATCGTCCGACTGCCCTGCGTTGCAAACGGCTGGCATCCATGCAAACTATTGTCTTCCGCGCAATCTTGTCAACATCCGTACAGGTCCTTCACTTCTTCCAATCTTTGCTGAACGCTCGAAGCGACACCCGAGCAATGTGTATGTTTTCCCTTTTCGACAGGAAGGGGTTGTTAGATTCTATGTTGGAATCCGCGTTTGCGACGCTTCTACACCACGCCCCCACCAAGTATCCCGCCAGAGCAGCTCGCCAGTGGATCCCGCCGAGTATCCCGCCAGAGCAGCTCGCCAGTGGATCCCGCCCAGTATCCCGCCAGAGCTGCTCGCCAGTGAATCCCGCCCAGTATCCCGCCAGAGCTGCTCGCCAGTGAAACCCGCCGAGTATCCCGTTGAGTATCCCAGAGTAGCTCGCCAGATGGATCCCGCCGAGTATCCCACCAGAGCAGCCCGCCGCTTAATGTCCAAAAGGGCCGATGGGAATTTGGAGTCGAAGTTTCTAGGGTGCGGAGGAATTGTTGTAACGGTCGTAAGCTCGTGAGTGTGGAGGGCGGGGATTGCTCGAAGCGAAGTATTTTCAAAAACCACGGCTTTCTTTTGCTTATGTTTCAAGCGGAGCTGGAGCCACGCGTTCGCTTGCAAGCACCGTGCAAGCTTCCAGGAAGTCGACGTCTCTGAGGCCATGGCGCTTCCAAGACCTCTGCCTGGCTGGCGCAAATGTTGCAAACGTGCAGCGCGTGCAGATGGGGTCCTTGAAAAGGAACACGTCCCCAATTCTCCAACCCCGCGGCCTCGAAAAAGGGAACGCTAGAAGGCGAGCCTTGAAATCTATTCTCAAAGACTTGGCAACAAGTATCAAGTACTTGCTCCCTCTCGGAGTGGTGCCATCTCATAGCTCGATGCATGCAAAATACCTTGACAACACACTTGGCATAACCGGCCATGTACTTCACAAACACCGGGACTATCTTTTGTTTTTTGTGGTTTTCTGAGACAAACGTGTTCCTGAGGCAGAACGTGGCACTGCAAGTACGCACTGCCAGGGTGCAGCATCCTCCATCTCCAGAAGCGCCCCCCCCCCCCCCGGCCTGCGCCTGCGCCGGCGCCGGCGCCGGCGCCAGTTGGGCCTCCGGCACCTGAGTCCAATGGTCTCGAGTGGGCGGCTCTTTTGTTAGGAAGCCAAAATAACAACCGATGCCATTTGTTTGGGTCTGCCAACAAAAAGAGACACACATACACACACACACACACAAATGCCTGCTTTTCTCTTGGCTTGCTTTTATGTGGCACTAGGGTCTCACAAACTGCAGGCATACCCGATTTAAGCAGACTTTGGATGGCTTTTTGGCGTGATCGACATGTTCTTTTTCCATTAGGGAAAGGCGACGAGAAAAACACAACTCATCCCTGACATTTGATACCTATTTGAGACGAAACAACCTTGATAAACCAAAGCCTTCGGCTCAGTCGGCCACCAATGTTACATGCAAAGGCTGAATTTGTTCCTGGCTAGTGAGTCCATAAGGCTCTGTCTTTCTTGAGGGTACCCCTTTCTCGTGGTCTTCAAGGAGAACCAAAAGGAAATCGATGCCATTCTTTGGGGTGTCCAATCCCTAACAAACAGATCCATATTTGCACTTTCGCAAACAAGTTGTCAAACATAACACCAAGCAAACATTCGAGCAATTCGCCAGAGTCCCGGACAAAGGACTTTGGATCAGGCAAAGGCTGCATCTCCTTCTGAATGCTCTCCCAGAACCTGAGGCAATGGGTGTGGTTCCCTGTTTTAGGGGGTGGGTCCCTAAAAGGGACACACCCAGATTCATCTTGCAACATTGTCTTTGGCTGCTACCCAAGCCATGTATTCTCGTATCTGTACCGGGGCCTTTATACGAAACCCGCTCAAAACGCAAAGCACCATCTTTAAGCCAGAAAACAAATGAGGGGAACAAAAACAAAAAACTGTCAATGGCAAGATGAAACTGCCATATCTGGCCCTTTCAACTAGGAAATACAAAAACCTCTGCTTCAAACAAACAGCTCCGGGCGATTTGAGTCGATTTGAGGGTGAGACCCCTGCCTCTGAGTTTCAACATCACTGATGTTGAGAATGTCGGAGGTCTCCAGCTTGTCATGCACTTCCTGACGCAATCTGTCTCAGGCGGTCGCTCGGATGGCTTGAGCATCTCCCCAAGAGGAAAAGCCCAAAAGTTGGCCAAGCAAAAAGCGATGGTTCAACTGGCTAAGGGGAATCTGGCTAAGGACAGGTCCTTTCCTCACACGCGTCGGTCCTTGACACTTGGAAAGACCTCGCTCTTCAGGGTGTTGTCAATGCAGTTGAGAAGCTTCTCGTCTGAGAGACACTGCCTCCAATGCAACGCGCACATGAAAAACTATTCTCGCCGGTCTGTACCTCAAATGGGCGACCCTCCACTGGAAAGCGTTTGAAAATAAACGAAAGCACCCCTTCCCAGTTTTGTCGGTCCTGTATTTTAGGAACGTACCCAATTCGATCCACAGCAAACGTGAGAAGGTTGCGGCAAGTTAAAGGTGAAGTTGCCGAGGGGACACGACTCAAGCATGACTGTTCCACAAAAGAGGCCGACAAGCAGCCAACAAAAAACCGACGGGATTGGAGGTTTCAGGATGGGTGTGGTGCCCATCTTGCCAATCACCCACACCCCTCTTTCTACCCCTCCGGCATATTTTTTCTCACGCACATTTGGGTACATTTCTTGGACATGATTTGCCAGCCTCGGATTCATCCGAGGGACTGTCCTAATTTGCTACTTTTGGTGGAGTTCTCTGAGTTACCTCCGGCGGATACAGTAAAAGGAGCGCCCGTTGGGGCACTTGACTTCAAAGGGAATCCACCTGCACAATAAAGGCGAACAAAAAGGACTGCCCCAGAGGTCTGCGCCACTATAGCTGATCCCTATTGGCCCTGCACTGAGGCGAGCACCCTGTTGCCATGAGCTTGCGAAGGAGGTTGTCCAACAATTCTGCCTCAGGGCTTGGTTCCCTTTGGATACCCGCTAAGACAAGCGGGCCCCAGAACGCTTTTTCAAAGCCAAACGCACCCACACCCAAACCTTATGTGCCAAAACGCATCTCTCTCCAAGTGGCTGTGGGTCAAAACCAATGGTACCATTTTGGGTTAGGTACACCACCCATTATAGAACCTATTTTAATGGGGATTGGGATGTTCACAGGGGGTACGATTTGGATTTTCACCCATGGCCAAGTAATTAGGTTTGTTACCCACTGACCGACTTCTGGCTCTTTCTGCGTGCCAGTTGCTCAGCCCCTTGTTTGCCACACAGGCAGCGCATATCAAGATGGCAAGTCCTTGCCATATGTCTTGGTTGCTGTCAAGAGACGGCAAGGTGACGTCCCGTGGGACGCTATGCACCGAACCCTCCAGCTGTAATACCAACCACGTGGAAAGGTGTATACGGACGATGCCGTTATAGCCGAACCCGTGTAAACGTTGTAAGGGGGAAGGAATGATAGTTACAACAGTGGTCCTGACAAATGCAGCGCAAGCGAAGTGTTTTCCGCTCTCAATGCCGATCACGTATGAATGCAGCTACACATCAGATCTTGAACCTCAATTGTGTCTTGAGCCAAATGGCGATCAATGGAACTTGGTAAGCAACACCAACACAGACCTCAGAACAGCTTCCCAATTTAGGCACGGGGCCTAGAGGGTTTTAACATCCCCCATTTGGGTCGCATTGTTCATCATGCGGTCCAAACACCACAAAACGTTCCACTGGCCACGGCTTCAGCTACGAAATCGTGTCGTGCATTCTTTTACTTGCTATCGCTACACCGTTCATTCGTTGTGAAACATGCCGGGTTCGATTGTATGAAAAGTGAAACATTCATCCACCAATCGAAGCGCACTCCCATATGCAGGTGTATACAATACACTATTGTCACGTCATTTGACCACCAGTGAACATCCCAGCTGCCGCATTTGCGCATCGCGCAGCCGTCATCCATAGAAAATGGGTTGGCCATAAGAGTCCAACAGAGGCGCCTGCTCGTAAGCAATCTGCATATCTCCGGCAAAGAAATGTCGGTGAGCAACCAATGCAAATCATAGCCATTCCAGATACCATGATCAATGTATAAATAATGAAAAGGAAATCATCCATTTGGTAATAATCCCATCCATGAATATCCAGAATGTCATAGTCGTCGGAATATGTAACCATATACACATCCATTCAACTTGGACGCATGAAATCATATCATGACGTAAAGTCGTTCCAACTCAATAGTGTCGATGAGACGCAAGCAACGGATGGGGACTAACCCACATCGTGCCGCAATCATCATCTTCACTGCGCATACCTGTCCCCAATGGACAGTCTGTGAGTGCGCCGACGGAACTCCTCGTCCAAGTTCTTCTGGGCTTCTCGTGCCCGGACACACTTCTTGCTGTAATCCTCTGGTAGCCAGTGCCCTTTCCGAAGGCACCAATCCAGCAGAGGCGTGTCACACTTGTTCGGGTCGACGGCCGAGATGATGGCGCTCACGTTGACCGCGTAACCATATTTGCCAAGGTTCAGGCCATCCCTCACGAATGATATATACTTACAGTTGAAAGCCAGTGCAAAGCATCTGAAAATAATATCACCTACCGGGTGCACTCGGTCCTTGACCAGGAGCTTCATTTCGTCCTTGGTGACATCGAGGATTCTCGCTGCAATCCACAGCTTGTAGAATGTGTATAGTCCCTCGCATTTGCACACCATCATACGAATATATTCATCACGCTCCTCAACCGATCGGAAGGCTCTTGTCCGAACATTCTCCGATTGAGAAATCTTCAGTGTTGTTGATGGCAAAAGTATACCTTCCTGATCGTGCTCAGTCATGTTGGGGTATCTCTTGAAGTCATTGTGGTAAGGGCAGCCCGGTCTCCCCTCGAGTTGGGCATTCATCGTTCTCTCCTCACCACCCTCGAACATCCCCCACATCTTGGACATCTGGAGTGCGATAAACCCTGCCATGTACTGAGCCTCACGCGGCTCGTCAAGGCAGATCGCCATCCGCTGGGAGTTTATGATATCCCGTGACGTCAGATCAGTGTCGCGGTAATACCAACCGCTGTCATCCTCTTCTGACGCATATCCGGATGTATATCCTTGCGTGTCCATGTCGTCTTCTTCTCCCGGAACTTCCTCCGCTTCGTCATCATCCTCCTGTGCCGCCGCATCGTGGTTAGCTTCTTCCTGTGCGCGCTTGGCATCTCCCGAGACGTTGGGGTTTTGGTTGTCCTCCTCATCGTCGGAGTTGACGTGGATGTAGTACCTCCCGGTGGAGATCAGTTGCGCCTCACATTCCAGGCATAAGCAGAAGCAGGTGGGGATCGCGGTCGCACATGATGGACATATCCGGCACCTCAGTCCTTCCCATGTCTCATCATTCAGGATGACGACTTTGCTGATTTCGTCCCTGACCTCGTTGACCTGCGTGTTGAACTCCTCCATCTTGTTGTTCCGATAGAGTTCGCATGCACGATCAACCATGTCTCTGATGTAGTGCAGATTATCGGCACCTGTCTCGGTCTCGGGCATCCTCTCGCTGATCTTTGTGACGTTCTGGAGGAACATCGCAGCCGACTCTTGGGATGAGTTGACGAAGCCAGGGCAGATCTCGTTCTCCACACACTTCGAGTACGCTCTCTTGACATCAACGTACTCCAGGCGTTTCCCTCCGTTGCTTTGCCAATCCAAATGGACTTGACCTCATAGAACGGGACCACGTCAAAGACCATGAAAGTCCCATTTGCCGCGACTCCAGCTCCATACCGCGCGAGGGTTGCACTGGGAATGTAGATGATCGCAATCGGGTCCCCCTTCCTTACGTTCCGTAGCGTCACCTTCGTCGCCACGTTCATCTCATCCCATGGGGCAAACGCTCCAAAGTGCAGTGCTAGCCTGTTACCGCCATCGATTCCGCCGGGGACTAACCCACAGCGTACGATGCTTGGCAGATTTTCCACATACGTCACATGGAATGCTCCTCCGAGAGAATCACCCATCCTTGCGGAATACCTATTTGCCAGTGCGGATGAGCTCATGAATCCAAAATCACTGTGACCAGTTGTGACTCGGATGCACCAAGGTCTGTACCATCCATCGCATCTGTTGAACATCCTGTCGATGTCGTCCCGATCCATGCCAGCTTTGGTCATTTCCTCCCTGGCCGCCCTGGTGTCGTTCGGGTTCATGATGCTTGGAAACCTTGCTGCCAGGACCTGAAATCTCGATTTCTTGCTTCCAGATTCCTGCCACTTGATCACCTCCATGATGCCCATGTATCGCTTCGCTCTCGAGGTGCCTGGTGGGAATATGTCGTTGTTCCGGTCGTCAATGACTGCATCAATGTCGACCCATCCACCTTCGTCGCACCTGAAAGCACTTCCTCGGCAGCTGCCGATCTTGTGTCGAAGGACTCTGCATAGGTCGTGAGATAGCTGGTTTGCTTGGTCTTTCGTAGCAAATACCGAGCGATCATCGCCAATCCTGCATAGTGGAGCACCGTCAAAAGGAGCAACGCAGAAATTGACACTCTTGCCAAGCTGCATCACGTCCACCTGCTCAAGGATGGCACCTTTGGGAAAGTATCTGGGGTCAACGATGGACGCATACGCCCATGGCAAGTGCACATCACTCACGTCGCCATACTTCGGGATGTAGCACGGGATGGTGTCGCATCCCATCTCAAGCGTCTTCTTGAATGTCCTGTTGTCCCCGCACGGGTTGTAGGTGAGGTCCACGCCACCACATTGTAGCTCTCCTCCCTCAGCCGTGTCAGCCATCTCCACCAAGTTGATGGTATAGCTATACATCTCAATTGTTTCTTTCCCTGCTTGTCCTCCTCTCTTTCTTTCTTTGGACGTTGATGAGGGCGGTTCCTCCGTATCCCCCATATCTTCATCCGATGACACGGGATCACTGCTGAGTAGCTTACGGAGCATCTTCATCGCTTTCTCGTTCCCAGCAGCCTCCTCAATGTCTTTGCAGTCGCCGTCGTGGGCCAGGTTCGCGCACTTCTTGCAGATTCCCATTTCTCCCATGCACTTCTCCATTGACTCCAGGAATCCTAGTGCCGCTCTCCGCCCGTCGATCACTCGCTGCTTCTTTTCTTCCTTCTCAGCGTTGGGCTGAGAGCTTCGGCTCGGGTCTGGTGCTTGACCAAGACCGTCACCTTCGCCCTCCGTTGCCTTTCTCTTGGACCCTTGGGCAGCAGGCTCGGTTATCAGGGATCGCGGGTGTCTGGGCTTAGCCTTGTTCATGATGTCCAGCACTTCTTTCGTGGGCGCCCCGAGTTGTGCGGAAGGTTTGTTCCGCTTTCGGTTCTGGCCCGTCGTGTGGGTCACGTTCCCGGCGAGGTGTCGTACGATTGACTGCTCGAACTCCCTCTTGATCTTCCACACATCCTTCCACAGTGGCAGTTCGTGCTGAAAGTACGACATCACCTCAAAGAACCCCAATACCATCTCGACGACGTCTCCCAAGGATTCCTCGTTTGAGGTTTGTCCCAGGAGTTCATACATCGTCCCTTGGTCGAGCACGCTCTTGATCCAGGAGGAATAGGCCACGTTGCCGAGATCCTTGTCTATCATGAAGATGGACATTCTCTCCTCGACTCCCTCGGAATTCTTGCACACGATCACATCCCGGGATGCACACAATTGCTTCCCGTGACCGTTGTTGTAGAACTGTGCTGCTTGATCCACTGTCATGCTCACGAAGCCCACGTGGGAGAGCTCCTTCTTCAGCTTAGAATACGCGAGCTCCCGTATAATCGTGATCATGGCCTGGATGTTGTTGACGTCCACCATGAGGTTTTGAAGGTCAGGGATTGCAACCACGCATTCCGCGAAGAGGCGCGTGTACAGCTTCTTCCCTTCGATAGACCTCGCAATACCGTTCGTGTCCGCATTCCAGTTCGCGCAACAGTTCACGCAAGAAGTGGGATTGAACTTCGAGTTTGGTCCGAGCACCTTCGACTTGCTCACCTGCATCTCTCTAGCGCAAAGTTCACAGATAAACTTGCTGAGCTCCGTGACCAAATACCATCGAAGACGTTGATCACCGACATCGGCTTTCCCAAACGCATCTTGTTCGCCGTGTCCTTCATCTTGCTGTTCTTGTTTTCTCTTTGATTGCGCAGTGAAGGTCGGCTTGTACTCAAACTTCACCTTCGACTCCTCCATATTCTTCGGGATGTTGAATCGAAGGTCGGGCTCGTTTAATGCACGTCTCCTCCAGCTCACGCACAAACGCGTTGCTTGGTGCGACACATCGATGGATTTCTCCACCAGCAATCGTTTCAGGAGGAAATGTTGCAGGTTCGAGCTCCCAGGGATCTTGTAGTTCTTTCCTGTGAGCGCATGGACCACGCGCCACAGGCGATCGTTCTCGGTCACCAGCGCGCCTGCCGCCTTGCAGATCTCGCTGACCTTGTTGGCGATCGTCCCCAAGTCCCCTCTTCCTCCATGGAAAGCAACATCGCGATTCACGCACACCACGACCAGGCCCTTGCATGTGTTGACGAGGTCAGATACCGCCTTTTGCAGGGAGTCAATGATGGGATTGGCGGTCACCTGCCACCCACATCCTCTCATGCACACCCAATCATAGAGCGACATCCAAATGTGCACCGACACAGGTGAGTCATCCATGTCTCGCCTCCGTCGTTCGATGATGAGCTTATCCAGTTTCTGCAATCTGGAGATATGATCTCTCTTCAATATTTGTCCATCCCTGCTCGTTGACCATCATCTGGAAGGTCTTCGTGCTCCCTTTTGAGTTGACGGCCCTCAGGGGCCAGTCCAGGACCAAGAAGCTCTTCTTCTGGATCATCATGTCGCGAATCGTTGCCTCACCAATGGGGCTCCTCTTCTGCCTCTTGATAATCCGGTTCAACTGTCCAGGTGCGTTGTCCGGGTTCATCTCCGCCTGGATCAACGCGTTGATGGCTTTGGCGCCCGGAAGGCGTCCAGTGAACAAGCATCCTGTTTGGGCACACAAGAAAGCATATAGCTGTAGCCATGCCGCGTTCCCCTTTCCAACATAGGAAAGGATAATCTTCTCCGCGCTGGTCTTCTCCTCGAAGTGCAATAGCGAAGAGGTCAGGCATCTCAGCATACACTCCCAGTATGTTGCGTTCTTACCTTCTGCAAGACACGGCCCAAATACAGTTTGTATGATCGGGTACCCCGTATTGTTGTCTATGTTGAACTTCACATTGACAGTCGCGCCGCTCAAAGTAATACCCCCTTCGAATGAAGTGTAGGTATCATGTCCGGCAGTTGGGTTGATGATTTCCCACCTGTCGTCATCTCCACCGGAGTTCATGCGGAAAATGAAGTTGATGATCTCGTTGTCGATCTTGACAGCGTCGCTAGCATGCGACCCCCCACTTGAAGCTCCCTGCTGGGGGACTGACCCACCAGAGGTTTGGCTCCTTTGCCCGGAGCTCGACGCTGACTTCTGCTGCCGCTCCGTCTTCCGTGGTGGCTCCGTCTTCGATGATCCCATCACCCACCACGCCGGCTCCTCCCCAATCACAAAATCCTCGGGATACTTCTCCAGTTCCCTCTCAACTTCGTGCATCGTGCAGTAGTTGTTCTGGTAGAATTCGATCATGACACCCTTCTCGGCTTTCTTCTCGATCTCCTTCAGCCAGCTCACCCATTTGCGCCGATCTTGGTTCTCAGCGGCCCTGTCAGCCGCGTGCGGTGCCAAACTGATGGAGTTGATGTTCATCGCAGGCAGCTTTGACTCGTAGATCATGTCGATGCACCACAGGAAGTTCCTGGCGATCTCAATCTCCCGGTAGAGTTCGTTCAGCTCTCTCTTGTCCGGACGGAAATAAGCTGTGTACGACTGATCTTTGGCGTTCTTTTCTCCGAGCAATGGCTGCAGCCTCCTCATGATGAAGGAAACGCACATGAGCGAGTTGATCGCCCCGATGCACGCGTCAGAGATGTCACTGGGGGTTGACCCACAGATCATCCAGCGCAGGAGATTGTGCTGGCTGGCATTCTCATCCCTCCTCAGCGCATACGCGAGGTTCTTCATCGATGCATGCAGCTCATTCTGGTAGACCAACCCAAGGTCCCAATTCTTCTGATAGTCGTCCTTGGCACCACGACCGTAGGAGTCGATCTTGGGGGCCTTGATCACGCTCAACGTGAATACTTTCCCCCAGTTTCGATCTCTGAATTTCGATATTCTCCGATCGTGCCTCTCAAACTCTGCAGTCGTCTGGAACTCCTCGGAGCTCCTCCACCTTCTCGATGACGATGCCCTCGTCGACTCGTCGCTGATGAACTCTTTGTATACCTCCCCGACCGGGGTGTTCTGGTGGAATGCAGCTTTGAACGACCGTTCATCGTTGTCTTCGGCCACGCCCAATGCGAGATCCCAGATGTTCGCAATTGATCTCAACATATCCGCCCCTTCTATGCAATACTTGGTTACGTCGAGCAACTCGGGGTTCTTCGCTAGCATCGTTGCCTCACCGCAAAGTTGGTTCAGCGCCGACACGATCTTCTTTCCCTTGCTGCAGAATTCCCTCCATCCAAGCATACATTCGTCGGCAGAAAGCTGTCCGAAAACTTTGCTGATGAACTCTAAGGCAACCCTCATAGACTGCCCTTCACCTTTCATCATCCCGCGGCCTTTGGCAGAATAATACGCTGAGTAGGCATAAATAGCAGGGACACCGATTTCCTCGATCCACTTTATGCACATGCCCAGGTCGCTGCCCATTTCCATCCTCTTGGGTATCCTCTTGCCTTCCTCGATGGCGTTCTTCACTAAGTTCCCCAAGAATATCGCCGCTTGTCTGGATTTCCCGACAGGCACGCAGAAGAATTCATTCGTGTTGACGACGGTCGGATTGGCAGTCATCTTGATGATATTCTCCAGAACCAGGAAAACCCAGAATAGGCAGCTGCAAATAAGCCACGGAATTGTCCCAACACTAATCCAGTTTCTGATTGAGGTGATGAACAAGCCCAACTCCTCCTCGAAACTTGGGGTTCGGGACTGACCCAGCTCCCCGCAGGCACCAGAGGTTCGGGACTAACCCAGCACCTCGGTAACGCAGTTGGGGTGGTGTAACTTTCACACGCAGTAGCTTGATGCTTCCGCGATCTCCCTCGCGTAATGCAAGCAAGAGCGGGTTTCAATGGTGCCGGCTTGAGGCACTTTGCTCGAGCACGAAAACGGCGAAGGATCACACCCACAATTATCGACGTGCACAACTGGGTTTCTTTGGTTTCACGACCGGCACAAGGTCCATGCTCATGGTTTCCATTGCATTTCTTAGACAACGAGCTACCAAGATCAAAGTTCCATGAAACAACTCTCCAAGGTTTCTTGATTGGCATGGGTTTCTTGGCGTACCTTTGCTTCAAGCCATAGCGACACCCATCAAACTCGTGACTAGTTCCATCATGAACAACCTCATGCAGTCTCTCGTCTTTCCAATAATCGCAACTTCCAGGCAACTCAAACAAAATCGCAGCTCGTTTTGTCATGGCATGCCGTTTGATTTCAACGAACCGTTCAAACAATCTCCAAAATTCCCTTTGTTTGGCCTCGATTTTCTCTGCGGTGTCAATTCCGCGAGTCTTGTTGAGGCGTGCCCATGATGATCCCCCCGTGCAAGGCCCGGCGAAGAACAACAAATCGGAAGGTTTAGTTAGCACATGTCTGGCGATTCTCCCCCCGTACTCGCTCAGTAAGTCATCAACCAGAGTTATGGTGACGACCTGCGGCCCGTTATGGCGGGCAAGGGCAGTGAACCAGTTACGCGGTTCGGAACATGCCATCAGCACAATGGGCCGAGCCAAGTCAACACTGTAAAGAGTGACGACTGTGCGAGTTCTCATACCAGGAAGCGAGACATGCACAGGAGCGCGAAGCACACCACCGTCATGTTTAACCATCGCGAGTTCAATACCCGGCGCTAACTGTGGTTTGTGCTTCACCGCAATGCGATACGGAACAAAACAACGACCAGGGACAAGCTGCTCGTGATTGATATGCAGACAACGCATAAGCAACTTCAATCGGAGCAAAGTTTCCAAAGCAAGGTCGTTGACACATTTTAATTCTATGCGCTCGTTCGACAGTTCTTCAACGAATGCGGCCAGCACGGACTGCATGTCAACATCCCCGGACCCGACGTGAATTGGTCGTGGTCGTGGAGGTCGTTCCCGCGCCGGTACAGCAACCGGTACGGGATGAAACTGCCAAACTGCGCGTTCAACCCATCCATCAATCCGCACACATTGCAGCCCTGGGTCAACTCTATCCTCGACCTTGAGCCATGACCCGTTCTTCAGAAACCAAGTGGAACGAAGCCACTTGCTCCCGAACGGTGTCATAACCGCAAGTGGAGGTTTCACACGCATCAATCTGGGCCCCTTGGCAACAACAACCGGATCATGTCCTTCATGCTCATGCAATCCCTCTTTAGATGTTAATCCAGACCACCACAGGTCTGGGGGCATGATCGGAATGTGTGTGTACGGAAATGTTGGAACTCCGTCAACTGTCCCCGAAGCAGTCTGCATGGTCCCTTTTATGGGATCACACGTAGGTGTGAGCGCCTTGAGGGTATCCGGGTCAGACAGCAAGCTCGGGTCAAGTAGACCAATCTGCAAACATGCATGTTTCCATTTGCGCCCATCATTGAACGCCTTGGTGTATATGTCAGCCGCCATCCTGTCGGTGACTTCATACGCCAAGTACATGTAATCACGTGTGAACATCTCATGCATCCACGAAATGCTAACACCATGGCTTCTCTCAAGGTGGCGCATCGTGGGGTTTCTCCCCGATCGCACAACACCGATCATAGCCTTGTTATCGTCATAGAACACAAAGTTCGGTGACTTCTTGAGAATCCGCTCTAACAGCTTTAGAGCAGGCATACCCATCGATCTCATGGCAACATCGGCCGCAACTATTTCGGCCTCGGGAGTGGAATGACTCACACAACCCTGTCTTTTCGAGCTGCCAGACAACGGAAACCGGGTATTAGGCCCTTGTATATTCAAGTGTCCACCGGAGGTGGAACGTAGCGAGTCAACGCATCCCGCAAAGTCAGCGTCCGCATACAAGGCCAAGTGCACATCATCCATAGGGTCTCCAACCCAACCGACCATGCGCCAATGTTTAGTATGATGCACATAGCACATCAAATGATGCAAACCCCGATCATCGGAGTCGGTCCACCTGTGCACATTCCGTGCTAGGCGATTCACTTGCCGCAACAAATCGAAGCGAGCAATCCGCGCACCGTACAGCAACTTCATTAGTACGCTAGCGGCATGCGGAGCAAGGTGTCCACGCACGGGCTCCTTCATGGCCAACTCAGGAGTCCCTCCCCGCTGGTCCGGCACTGTGGCAGAACCGTCGGTGGGCACAAGATTGTTACACCAATTGCACACGACTGACGGCCCCTCTCTGGCAGGCTTCCGTGAGACGTGATTCTTTGTTTCTTCATGCAACTCAGGGGTGACAACCTTATTCAACTTCACGTCGCCCGCCACTTCAAGATAGCGGTCGACACAGGAACGTAGGAACTGTTCCATGTCATAGGTCACCGTTGTTACCGGTGTCCGTTCCCGAGAGTGACGTTTCCCTTGCTTTGATTGCAACCAAGGTACATGTCAAGTCCAGTCTCGGGCTCAATCTTCAAACGTGTACGCAACATGCTCCACCCTTGGGCAAGGTTCTTCTGCGGCCCTGCCATTTTGAAGTCGTCGACATACACAACCAGAACAAGCTGGAGCTTTTCATGAATGTACACTGAAGGCCATTCTTCGCCGATGGGTTCAAAACCAACGGCACGCACCGACTCATCGCAGTGCTGCTCCCAGAATGTTCCCGCATCTGGGTGTCCGTACAGCGCCTTCCTCAACGGGACGACTGGTCTTCTGTACTTATCCCATTTGCATTCACTTGGCACAGCCTCCGGTGGCAGTTCAATCCAACACGGCGTGCCTCTCAAGGTGGCCTGTATGTACGCTTGAACAGCGTCGGCCATCTGCACGTCCCAGCCATCATGACAACCCAAAAAATCCGCCCAACGCGAGGCTTCGAATGAAGCAGGAGAATTCCCCAAATCTTGAAACATCGCAGCCTCAAAACTTTGGTTCTTCACTTGGTTCCCCAGCAGCACGCCTCTACCCTTGAACTTCCTCTTAGGATCACCAACAGGCAACTGTGAGTGCTTTTCAACGCAAATGCCATGTGCGCGAGCCATGTGTATCTCTTCCCCTTTCGCTTTTGCCTCCTTGGCTACAGCGTCATATTCACGCACCGCGCCAAGATCGAAGACGCCCTGGTCGATTAATCCCGACCATTCTTTCTTCATCGATGCCAACGCATCAGGGTTGGTCAACATCTCTTTCCGGCCGACCGGCCTGGATACTAAAGCGTCGAAGAATCGCACAACTTTCACAGCTTTCTCTCTGTGCTGTATTCGCTCAGAAGTCACGCACGGCATCGATGGGTACTTCTTGGCTTCACCGTCTTCGCCTATCGCAGGCATCGCGAGTGGCACTTTTCCAGAAACTACCTCAGCGGACTCCTCCCATTCATACCAGGTAAGATCCGTCGATTCGTCGACCGTTGGATCTGTCCCCGATGTCGTCTCAGCTTCGTCATTATGACTCTCCATGACTGATGCAACTGCCTTCGTCCAGTTTGGAGTCGACTTTGATCGCTCCTCAGACTTGAACTTCCAGGCATAAATTACTACCAGACACTCAAATTCTTTCTCAAGCTGAACGTTTCGTCTCAAGACGTCTTGGGACTGCTTGGAATCCATGAGAACAAACACTCCGTCGACAGGATTTACAACAATCCTGACCCATTCAAGTTCAGCCAAGTGCTTCCCATCCATTGGGTTCTTGATCTTTGATATGTTCTTCCGCAACCCCCAATTGTACTGCCATTCTACTCCACCCCAGCGGTTTCGAAGCATTGCTCGAATTCTCTTACCACCGGGCATCTGCAATGTCCGTGCCTCTGCCGGCGCAGAAATCTCAGATTCTTTACTCTTGGGATCTTCTTCCTTCTTTTTGCCACCGCCCTTCACCTCGGCCTTTTCTTCCTTGGTGTAGTATTTACTCATCATTTTCCATTCTTCAGGGGTGTACTCTGGAGGTCTCGACGTCTTCATTAGCCTGAATCCATCCTTCCCGACGGGATACGGTCTTCCGGCTTTGTCGATCTTAACCTCCTTGCCATCGTCGTTGACGTACGTGATGCCATCCCCAGGTAGTCCAACTGACACGTGTGGAAGGTCGGATTTCACAACCCTTTCATCGCCCTTGGCATGTCCATCTCCTTTCCCTTTTGATGAGCTTGGTCTAGCGTCTTCCTCTCCTGCATGATCCCCCCGACCTCCGACAAGTACCTCCGGGCCATCGTCAAGCAGTAGACCAGCGATCTGATCGACCTCATCGTCAAGCAGTCGCTTCTCGTCACTCTGCAGCAATTCAGGCTCGTAGTCCTCATCTTCGATCAGGCGGTCACGCGCATCCAGACCGATTGCATCGACAGACATCTCTATCCCTTCCAAAGTCTCGTTGGCAACCTTGTACTTCTGTTGTATTGGGAATGTCAGAGGAGATTTTAGAATCATCCTCTCCGTCTGGTGTGGCATTCTCAACCGAGGTGGAACCTTTGCCTTCTTGATGTTCAGCTCTGCGCCCGCAAATGCGGTGAGTGCCCAAGCACGATACTTGTTTGCCCAATGCATCCCGGCGCTCAACACATATCCAGCGAATATACCAGTTTCCCCTCTCGGCTCGAACTTCTCCCTCTTCCCTCCTCGTGCTTCACTCGGCTTGAAGTCTACTAGCGCACCAAAAGGTATCTTCTCGCCCTTGAACTCCTCGCCATGCAGCCTCATCCATGCACTCGATCCATTCACCTCTTCGATGTTCATGAGATGGCACAGAGTGGTGATGGCCTGCACCCAGTAGCACGTGGGTAGACCGGCATGTACAAGACAAGCCGAAGTCTGGTCAATGATGAATTGATTTGTCCTTTCAGCAAGGGAATTATTCTGCGGTCGTCCAGGCAGCGATAGGTCGTGGTTCAGCTTCAGCTCCACGCACGCATTGATCAGTTCTGGGCCGTCATCCGAATATACCTGCTTGATTTTCCTCCTCCCGCAGAAGTGCTTGATGGCCCTGACGACGGAGTCAGTGTCTCTTCTCGCGGTTGGATAGGCCATGATAATTCCGGTATATATGTCCCGGATGATGAGCGCATACCTGCCTTCCACTTCATGATCTCCTGATGCCGTCACGAAGTCGAACGTCACCAGGTCTCCGAACGTCTTTACCTCCCTCTTGAAGGCTCCCGTTCGCGATCTGAAGTGTCTCATCTTTGCCTTGACGCATGATTCGCAGAAAGGATTTCGGTACCTGTGGGTAAGCAAATGAGCGATGGAGTTGGCGTCCTTCTTGAGGACCCCCACTTTTCTCTTTATTGATGACCCTTCGTACACATCAACTTCGATTCCGGCATCTGGATCATCTTCATCAACCACTTCCTCGTGAGCATCGGCATCACCATGTCGATGTGGGACTGACCCAACATCTACAGGTATTTCCTCAGCTACGGGAGGCGGACGTACCGGACCGGCTCCTCCTCCGGAATGCCCCGTCATGGTGTTCGCCCTCGGCCTCTGCGGACTCACCGACAGCGGCGGGTGTGACGTCGTTGTCATCGTCACCTCCCTGATCTGCCTCGTCGTTCGTTACCATCGCCAGTACATCCGAAAAGTGCTCTTTGAGATCGTCTATCGTAGGGCGATGCCTGTTACTCCGAAGCTTACCATCACTCACGAGGTATGGGATGTCGTCCTTGACCTGCAAGTGCACGAATCCCTGCTTTGGTGTAACCATGAAAGGTAGTTTACCAGGCATCCAGTGAAATGCATAACCCATTTTCATGCATCTCCTCCCTACTGACAATACCGTGGGTGTCTCATCCAATACGTGTGGCTCGACAGTCTCGTCCAATTCGTCCACGACTATCTTGGCCACATCGGACGTGGATGTGGAACCATTCGCGGTCTGGAATACGATCTCGTCATCATCTTTCACGATGTCGACGCCCAGGCTCTTCGCCTTGGCTCGTCCGATGAGATCATGACCACATCCGGTGTCCATCAACCATTTCACCCGTTTGCTGATGCACGTTGACATGGCGAAAACGTTCTTCGGCAAACCGTGCTGCTTCTTCCAGTCGACAGCCGATTCCCTGATTTCGTCCTTGCTCTGATCATATTCGAACATTATGCTGCTCTCCTTGGTCACCGGGAAGTAGTGCTTCTTGTATATATCATCCACCACCTCTCTCAGTATTTTCGCCCTTATCAATGATCGTTGGACTTGATAGGCTGATAATTCTCGATGATCACTGCTTTTGAACTTCTTCTCGTCAACGTATACATATTGATAAGGTTCATTCTCATTGTCCTCATAACCGTACCATTCCCCCTTTCGTTCCCATTGCCCTCTCTCGTCTTCGAGGTAGGTGATCTCTCCATTCTCGTCGACGTCGAGTACTTCTTTGAACCATACCATTTTCTCGGGGATCTCGGACTCGCCAGACCATCTCGACGATTCGCTCATCGCGTCATCATCATGTTCGTGGTAGACAGTCTCGGCTTCATCCGGTTCGACCTGGTCAACGTCCTTCTTGAAGCTGACCTTTCCCGCAGGAGCCGATTGCTTCAGGACTATCGCAGGCATCGCGATGGCCCTCCTTGCAATAGCTGGCGCTGCGGCCTTGGCGGCAGCCTTCGACTTGGCTTGCGCCTTGTCGCTTGACGTTGCCGGAGCTGAATTGTTCTTGATGAGCTCATGCTTGTACTTGCAAGCACTCCCCCTGTCGCACTTCCCCTTCTGAAACGCGAAGCATGCTCCATCCTCCCTCTTTGGTGATGACGACCTGGATTTGGACTTACCCTTTCCTTTCCCCTTGGGCATGTTCTCCAGCTTGTGCTCCGTCTTCTTGCTGTGGGAAAATGTGCACTCATTTCCTTTCACGCATCCCTTCGCCGATTTGAAGTGATACCAACAGGGATTATCTTTGCCTCCGCCCGGACTCTTGCCTCTGTCGCTGGCACCGTCGGACTTGCCGTTCTTGCCAGCGTGGCCCTTTGCTTTGGCTTTTGGGAGTACAGGAGCAGCATCAGGTCCTCCGGGTTTCCCCTTTCTGCCCTTGCCACCCTGGTTCTCCTGTTTGCCAGTGGCTGGAGCCGCATCTTTGCCGCCTGACTTCATCATCGACTTGACCGATCTCTCCTTCATGTCAAGCATCAGGTCCTCCCGATCCGCCTTGATCTGATGGTCGATCAACGCCAATAAGAATTCATACGTCTTCTGAGGATGCTTGTCCGGTAGTCTATGGTAGGCATTGAGGCCGAATTCCATCTTCTTGCTCCCTTTGATCTTCCTGTAAAGGATATCTCTGAGAGCCAGTTTACTGGGTCTGTCCTCGCTCCTCATCTTCAGCAGCAAATCATACCATTTGTTCCTGAACATAACCAAGTTCTTGTCTCCAGGAAAGTCAAGGTTGAATAGGTGCTCGATGTGGTAGACAAGATCCGTTCTATCGGATGTTCTGAATGATTGCATAACCAATGCCACCAGCTCTCGTCCCTTCACGATCACCCCTTGTTGATGTCGTAGTTCCGAGTGCCGCGTTGCGTCGAGGTACACGTCTTTGGCTTCGTCAGGTGCTTGTTTCAACATGTTCTGCATGCCCATGGCCATCTTAATATCTATCGTAGCAAATCTGTCGCCACCTGAATCGCTAAGCGCATTCAGGTCTGGGTTCAACCCAAGAGCCTGTTCCAACCATTTTGTCCATGTATCGGTATCTGGATCTGCACATGCGCTCAGAACATTCATCAGCAGTTGCATCTTCCAGTTATCAAGTTGGTGGATCTTTGGCCAAGCCGGAATGGATACCCTCTCAGCCTCTTTCCTCGAGATCCTCGGTCTATCGTTCTTGATCTCCCGATCATCTCTCGATCTTCTTCGTCTCCTCCGTGTCCGATTGTCATCTTCATCCTCTTCTCCTTCCTCGTCTTCTTCGTCCTCTTCGTCGTCGTCGTCCCCGTCTTCATCGTCGGGTGGGTCATCCGGAGGTCCTCCTCCGCCACCTGTGAGGCTTAACTGACGTCGATTTGCTCCCCGCCTATTTCCATTAGGTGAGAATCCACCGTAATCCAATGGGGGCGTAGTACCGTTGTTTCCCCCTCCATCACCACCACCAGTCGTAGTAGTGGATTGTGGGACATGCCCAACAACCCCTTGCATCTGGGATAGGTGTGCATCGATCATTGGATCACCGAAAGACGGAAAGAGAATCGAACCTGGCATTAGTGACGAATTAGGGTTCAGATTCGAAGACGATGACGGGACTAACCCAGCCACCTTCTTGTCTACCCTATTTGAATTAGCTTGGGATCCTCCCTCAGCGCGTTTCACTACTGCTCGTTCACGATGTCCATCTTTGCTGCTGGAGGCTTCCTGTGTCTCCAGCTTCTTGTGTGCACGCAGTTCCTCGTTGTCAGCATCGAGTTGACGAACAAAACTCTCTTCTTGCTTGAGCGTCGCCTCCCTTTCCTTCAGTTGTCCCTGAAGCTCATGCATCTCCTCAAGGTACTCATCGTACACTCCCTTAGCTGTCAATCTCCAGTACTCAGCCTCCTTCGACTTCTCGTCCATCGTGCACCGTTCTTCTTGTTTTGCTTCTTTGACCTGGGCTAACTCCAAGATCGCATCTTGACGATGACCGCCTTCGACAGCAATCATCTGGTCCTTCATCGACACGTCGGATTCATACTGTTTGACGATCTCTTCCTTCTCGCGAAGCAAGCAATCTGCTCTCTTTGATTCTTGTTCCGCAAATACTGTAACGTCATTCAGTCTCGCCATCAGCTGTTCCCTGGAGTCCTCCATAGAGTACGTCTCGGGGCGCTTGACAAGTGCGTGTTCCAACTGTGACTTCAGACTTTGGACCATCTCCTCCTCGTTGAACTTCTCGATAGATGTAGATGATTCGATGCCTCTGATTTGTTGCTGATAAACTGATATCTGCTGTGAAGCTTCACGGTGTATCTGATTTGCACGTATAGCTGACTCCTGCGCGGCCGACTTCTCGCTTGCCATGTAGGATTTCATCAATGCAATCTCCCGCTTCTGCTCCATGATAGTTCCTTCAGCTTGTCTCATCTGTTGCATTATAATATTCGACTCCATGTCTTTCTTTTCCCCGTACTGAAATGCGTTCATTTCCACCTTGCGCATCTGTTGGGCTTCTTCCTCAAACTTGCGCCATGCCTCAGCCATGTGGTGTTGGTGGTGACTCACTAGATGTCCCGACTGCTTGCTGGCAATCTCGCATCGTCTTTCCAGCTCCTGGATCCGGATGGTGCTTCCATAGTCTTCTTGGATGAAGATTCGCCATTGCTGCCGACATTTCATCAAGTGTCTTCTGATATTCCCCGATCTCCACCTCCATCTTATTCTTCTCCTTGATCGCGGCGCGAAACTCCGCACTGGTGGGTGATTTTGACCTCCCACCCTTCGATGTCGATCTCACGCCCTTCTGCGACGTCCGTGGTGTCGCAGGCGAAGATGATGATCTTCTCGGTGGGGATTCTCTTTGCTTCGACTCCTGATGAACATCGATCTGCTTCCATGATCTTGTGGGAGTGGATATGTCGCTGAATAGCGCGGAACCTCCGCTCCCAGGTTCATCCTGTGAATCCGCGATCATATCCATCACCGCAGGAAGAGCCATCAATCCATTGGATCCCTCTGAGCTGCTGTTCCCAAAAGTTGCAGTACTTGGGCTCGCTGAAGATGCCATTGTACTGTGTAGGTTATCGTTCCTTTATTGTCCCTGTACCCGCAATAAACCAGCTGTCTCTCTGTCCAGTGTAGAGCTTGTAGATACGGCTGATAACCTGTCAAGAGACGGCAAGGTGACGTCCCGTGGGACGCTATGCACCGAACCCTCCAGCTGTAATACCAACCACGTGGAAAGGTGTATACGGACGATGCCGTTATAGCCGAACCCGTGTAAACGTTGTAAGGGGGAAGGAATGATAGTTACAACAGTGGTCCTGACAAATGCAGCGCAAGCGAAGTGTTTTCCGCTCTCAATGCCGATCACGTATGATTGCAGCTACACATCAGATCTTGAACCTCAATTGTGTCTTGAGCCAAATGGCGATCAATGGAACTTGGAAAGCAACACCAACACAGACCTCAGAACAGCTTCCCAATTTAGGCACGGGGCCTAGAGGGTTTTAACAGTTGCTGTAACGACCCCTATGCAAAAGTTAAACTTTTGTGGATTTAATGGAAAACCCCTTGATTTCAATTCCAACCAAAAAGTTAAAGTCTTAAAGATCCAACCCAATAGCAGTCAAAATGTATATTCCCTTGTTGCAAGTAGACGGGGATGGCCCAACCGTCAAGCAAGCAAAACAGACAATGTGCTGCCCCTAGCCCCTTCTTGGGGGTGTCTTAAAATTGCGAACCTGCCAACATTGTGGTTTTCCCTTAGGTTTCCCTTGAACACCCGCCAAAAAAATGGTAGCCTAGAAAGCGACACACTGACACACAAAGTCTTTTGGGATTTGGCCGCGAACAACGCGGAGCCATCTATCCCAAACAACGTGCTGTGTCCCAAATCTGGGTCAGCTTTCCATCCCCAGTCGCACAGTGAGACCTCTTTTAGAAGGAAACCCACCAAGCAAAGAGAAAGCAACAAATGCCACTAAACAACGGGATATCATTCTCACCAACTCTCTTGCAGTACTGGCACCAGTGTTCTTACTTTCTCGATATACTCATACATAACCTTGCCTATAGCACACATTCTCCAGGCGAACTCGACCTGCTTGGCATGAAACAAACTCGCAGGTGCTCGCCAGGCGGCCTTCAAACAGAAATAACGCCCCGGTAGCAGAGGAAACATTGGCCGTAAACGATACCAACGTAGGGCATGTTGCCTCCCAAAGCTAATTGATCGGGTTGCTTCATGCAGAACCATCTAGTACAAAGCTTCAAGAGCATGGGTGTGTCCATTTTTTCCGATGGCCGTCACGCTCCGGCCGCCTCTCGATTGTTCTCATTCTTTGGCTGGATGGCCTGCCCGAGCCGCGGAGGTAAGTCGTACGGGCGCCGGCGAACGAGTCCTCAACAACGAGGCCGCTTCCCGGGGCGCCGAGGGGCTCCGAGCATCGTTTGGGTCAGCATTTGTGGTCGAACCCCTCGAGAGAAGTGGGCCCAGGGGTTCCGTTCCACCCCCTACGTGTAAAAAATTGGGCGAAGGAATGCAAAGGTGCCAGCAAAGCTTCGCGCGAGGAGCAAACAGCCAGCATCACCATGGCTTCGACAATACGATTCGCAATAGAACTCTTCTTTAGTCGCGAATCACAAAGAAGGGGTGATTGGAGGCGAAATCGACATGCAAGAGGGCGGACAGGCTGTGGGAAACGACCACTTTGATACAACAAAAAGGGCTTCCCAAAGACGAACACCCCCCCTCCAATTGCAAAAAGAGATTCCCTTCGTTTCACAGAAGTGGTTGGACAAACTCGTGATCCCACATAGATGTTAGGCTCCGGGCCGGTAGCTCTTGGCTTCAGAGACCAGGCGAAGTGACAAAGCTGCAGGAGGCCAACTGAATACCCAGAGAGACTTGAAGAGAAGTGTTCACAATGCGTTGCTGGCGGTCAATCAGAGAAACACTAGAGGACCAAAGCTGCTGTGGACCTGCGAGGAGTATTCTCAAATCAAAGCCACACCAGTACCAGCGATTCGATCCCATTTGAGTATCTCAAAAGCCTGGAATGCGGGTCCAGAACTTGCGTCGTTGAGCTGCCATGTCTGCGCCAGTTGCCCCCACTTTATTTTCGAGAGACAAGCTTCGACTCAGCCGTCATGAAGACGTTGCGCCCAAAGTTGATTTCGCTGACTGCGCGTGTCAATGCCGAGGTCCTCCAGTAGAGAGGTTAGAATAAGGGTACCAACCTTTTCTGCAGTCTATTTTAGTGGGTGAACCCTCCTCCAAAAAAGAAGCGGCAAAAGTTGGCACTACTGGACCTCGATGCATTCCAGCTGTCAACTGCCAAGCAAATTGGCCGAAACGGCAAAAAACAACCCGGCGGCGTCAGCTCCATGGGGCACAAGGCTGGAGGTTTCACCATGCGTGGCTCCGTTGGTGAGTGGCCCTTCCTGTGCAGGCCTGACCTGGTTTCGGGCGTGGCTTTAGCAGGTCCCTGATGTGTGTGTGTGTGTGCGGAGTGGCAGAATACCCTGCCACCACAATCGCTTATGATTTCAACCGCAGGTTGGCAAGGCCTCCAGTGATGAACCTTGCCCAACGAAGCTGCATCACTGGAGGGGATGCAAGGCCTGATCAGCCTTGTGTACCTGCAACATTTGAGTGATTCTGAAAGTCCTTTTGGCCCTCTTCTTTTGCCGCTGTAAGTGCTTCTTGTTGCTTCTGTAGCGTTTTCGATTCTACCGGAAAGCCAAGCGTACTCGAGACTTATCAGTTGTACTCGAGACTCATCAGTTGTACTCGAGACTCATCAGTTGTACTCGAAGGATTAGCACCCTCCCTTGGGAGTTGAAGTGTGACTACCCCAGCTTGGGGGAACCTCGGGTGTACCCATCGTGTGACCCCGGGCCGGTTCGCCGGAAAATTTGACCTCAACGTTCTTATCACAGCTCAGCGGAATTTCACGATTTAAGCAGGAACGAGGTTTCACTATCACTAAAGGGAAGGCAGCCGTCAGATCATAGCTAAGTCTCACCCTTCTTTCTTTCTTCTCGCCTTCGTCTTCCGCGTGCCCGTCTTCTGGTTCTTCGCCCGCCTAGGGATGGCTTCTCCTTCCTCCCGTTCTCTTCTTGCTGCCTTTCGTGACCCGCGCGTTCGTCCTCCTCCTCTTCGCCCGCTTAGGGATGGCCTGGTTGTCCTCGCGTTGTTCACCCTTTTCCTCGTCTTCGTCTTCTTGTCCATCTACCTGTTCCTACTCCTCTTCTTCCTCACGTAGTTTGGCTTGACGTCTTCTTCCCCTTCCGTTGCTATTTCGTGTCCGTCCTCTTGGCCCCTGTGTGGGATTCGACGTCTTCCTCCTCGAGCCTTGGTCTTCATCCTCTGTTCCTGTCTGGGCGGGATGCGTCGCCCTAAAAACGCATACTACATCCCTCTTCCTCTTCCTTCTTCCTTCTTCCTTCTTTTCTCCTTTTGTCTCCTTGTCTTCTGCTTCTTTTCTTTGCTTTTCTTTTTTCTCCTTTCTCCTCTCCCCGGGCGGGCTGCGGCGCCCTAAATACGCATCTCGCTCCCTTTGTCTTCTTTTCTCTCCTTCTTCTTCTTCTCTTTCCCTTTCTTTCCTTTCTCCTTCCCCCGGGCGGGCTGCGGCGCCCTAAATACGCATCGGGCCCCCCTTTTTTCTCTTCTTGTTCTCTCTTTCTCGCGCTCTCTCTCTTTCTTTCTTTCCCTCTTTTCTCCTCCCTCTTTTCCAACTACTTCCTGTTGTTCCTCTTCGCCCGTTTAGGGATGGCGTGTTCGTGGTGTCGTTCTTCAACTTCGCGGTGCTCTTCTTCTACCAGGTTTAGGAGGGTTTCTAGGCTGTTTGGGGTTCTTCTCGGCGGTGACCCTAAACTCGGGTTTTGCTGTTTTTTCGTGTTTCTTGGTTGGGTTTTGCCCGCGGAGACCCAACGTGGGGCCTTTCTGTTTCCTTTGTTTTCCTGCTCTGTTTGTTTTCTGTTGGGGTCTTCGCCCGGTTTTGGGGCGCGTGTTTTCCCCCCCCCCCCCTCCCCCCCCCCGAAAAAGTGGTTCTCGCCCCTCTTTGAGGGGCGTGTGTGCGGAGTGGCAGAATACCCTGCCACCACAATCGCTTATGATTTCAACCGCAGGGGGGCAAGGCCTCCAGTGATGAACCTTGCCCAACGAAGCTGCATCACTGGAGGGGATGCAAGGCCTGATCAGCCTTGTGTACCTGCAACATTTGAGTGATTCTGAAAGTCCTTTTGGCCCTCTTCTTTTGCCGCTGTAAGTGCTTCTTGTTGCTTCTGTAGCGTTTTCGATTCTACCGGAAAGCCAAGCGTACTCGAGACTTATCAGTTGTACTCGAGACTCATCAGTTGTACTCGAGACTCATCAGTTGTACTCGAAGGATTAGCACCCTCCCTTGGGAGTTGAAGTGTGTGTGTGTGTGTGTGTCTTCCACTTAAGAGACTGTAATTGTTTTGCGCGTCGTTCAAAGAGAATCCACATTTCTTCCTGTCCTCGCCTCATTCTTGGTTTGTTGGCCCTGGATGTTTTCACTAGACTTAGACCTTCAACACAAAAGGGCTCCAAACGAAACTGGGGTTGGGCCAACCTCTTGGTTAGACATGGGTGTGGGTCAAAAGTAAACCACCACGAAACCACAGGTTTTAGTCCTTGGTTCCATTTACCAGGGCAAGCCATGTTGGGTACCCATTCTTGACCCACAGCCACATAAACCACCATTGTTTCAACAACCAACTTTGGGCTTCCCTTGGACCAGGGCAAACCGTTCCCAACTTCACGCCGAAGTCCCGCCTCCAGCTCCGCAAGTAGCAGGGCGCAACTGTCGACATGAGCGCGGAATCGCTTCAGCACGACCTGCCGGCTTCGGCCTTGACTCGACAACTTGGCTTCTGCAGGCGAGATCCAACCAAGAACACATCTGGGTGGCTCGTCTTTGTTACGCTGGGCCCCCAAACAATGGGGGCTGTCCTTTTAGTTTCCCCACAAAACCAGGCCCCCAACAAAAAGAAAGAACCGTGGAGGCAAACGCAAAAGCAGGCTGCGAAAACATAGAAGGCTCGAGTTGGTACCGGCTCGTCTTTGCAACCTTGTCTGAGCTTCTTCCTTTTTTTCCGGGTGTTGGGAATGAACCTGGGGATTCCAACTTAAAGGACGCCAAAAGGGTCCATCTCTTATTCCCTGAGAACCAGCAAGCAATGGACCTCCACTTGCGCAATGCAGCGCTGGAGGCCTTAGCCTTGCTGCGATAGGGCAGGGAAGGAGAAATGGATTGACCCCGAAACCATCCGTCCGATTTGGTGTCCTTTCAGTTGGAATCCCAAACCCGGAGGGTCCAAGTACCTGAGCTCTGGCTTCTGACAGGTAACAAGGGGTCTAAGTGCCTCCGAAGGAAACAAGCTTGAGGCAGGTACTTGGCAAAAAAGGCTAAGTGACCCTAAAGGCTAAGTAAAAAGGGGTCCAAGTCTGACCCTCCGGGAAAAAAACAAAAAAAACGGTCCAGGCCATTTCTCCTTCGCAGCTCAAATAGCTCCAGCTGCAAATTGTTCGGCCTTCCAGTCTCCCGGCCTCGAAGGGGGGCACCTTCTCATTGCCCTGGGCCTAGCTTCCGCAGTGAAAAGGTCGGCCCGACGGGCCACGTTACGTTGGTCGTGGTTGCTCAACAAAGGAAGGTGTGGTGGTCAAAAATGGGGTAACCACAAAATGGCTTGCCCTGGTAAATGGTAACAAAGACTAAAACCTGCGGTCCAATTCCTGGTGGCTTCATTTTGACCCATACCCAAATGGATATGGAGCAATGGCAGAAGGGAACCAAGGACTCAAACCTGCCGTCCCCTGAAGGTTGAATCTTGACATATCTCCCCTAGGTTGCCATCTTGTGTCCGGAAACCTAGATGTGGTCGCATGAATGGCACCGTTGTCCTACACGGGTTCTCCCATTTCGGGCGTCTGATGCAGTGAATTACCCGCCCTTGCCTGCAAAACAGTGTCCATGTTGAGTCGTGCAAAGTGCCGCGTCAAACTTGAACTTAGCCACCTTCAGCCCGCGATGGGTGGGTGTCCGAATGCATACCTAAGCTCTCTGTCAGTTGAATGAAACACACCGGGCCAAAGCAAAGCTCGACTCAGAACAAATAGTGTGTGGACAAGGGGCAAGTTCGTGCTCCGAAGTGTGAACCCATTCGACACAAGCATATGGCCATGGGTCAAAAACCCGTATTCCCAGTGAGAATCCAATCCCCACTAAAATAGACTAAACACATGGTCCCATTGGTTTTGACCCGCAGCCATATCACTGCGTACTGAACCAGAGATGACAAGCCAGGCCCTAGCAGCTTGGCAAGTGCTCCATGGTCCCCACGCCAATCCCATCGCGCGATGGGGACAAACCATCGGTCATGGTCCAGAAATGTAGTCATCCATCTTTTGTGGGAAGATACAAGGAGAGATGAAGAGGGCTTCCCAGAAGGAAACCAGTCTAAATTGGCCTTGACCCTGCGAAAACCAAGCCTAGCTTGGCCTTGATGACGCTCGCCTACAAAGTAGTCTTAGGGGTGCCCCCAACAAAACCAATCCGTGCGAAAGACTGAGCTGCCAGTTTACAAAGCCCAGGCCTACGGCTCGCAGTCTCCTTTCTCAGCTTTTCTCCAATAACCTACAAGTCAAAGGGAGCTTTTCCATTCTGCTCAAAACGGCTCTCGTCTTTGTTTCCGTCTACATTCTGGGTGCCGGTTTGGGGATTCCACGTTGTGCGCCACCATCTTATAGCTGTGTGTCAAAACCAATGGTACCATCTTGGTTGGTAGGTGAATTCGCCACCCATGTACTGGGGCTACGATTTGGATTTTGACCCACCTTATGAGAACCTCCACACTTGTTCCCAATCACGGCCCGGTTGGTTTCGGTCAAGGCCCCGGCTTTGATGGCCGCAGCGGCGCTGCGGAAGTTGCATTGCTCCAGGAACTGCGCCAAAGCCTCGAAGATGCGCACGGGACCTCGGAGGACACAGAAACCACACGTGTGTGTGTGTGTGTACTTGCTTGTTTGTTTTGTGGTTGGTTTTTGTTGCTTTGTTTTGTTGCCTTTATTGTGCAGTTTTGCTGCGCTTAGTTTTGTTTGTTTGTTTGTTTGCTGTGTGTTTGTTGTTTGTTTGTTTGCCTGCTTGTGTGTTTTCCATGTTTGCTTGTGTTTGTGTGTGTGTTTCGTTCCTTGCTTGTTTCGTCTTTGAGAGTACCCCTCTTTCTCTTTGGGTTGGCAAATCACACCCTTGCAATTTTCAAAGGACATCTGTGTGTGTGTGTGCGTGTGTTGGTTTGTTTGTTTGTTTGTTTGTTTGGTTGTTTGTTTGGTTGATTGGTTGATTGATTGATTGATTGCTTGCTTGCTTGCTTGTTTGATTGGTTGTTTGTTTGTTTGTTTGTGTTTGCAAAGGGAAAAAGCATTGTGTTGGGGTCCCTTATTTTCATACTCGCCCATATACGAGCATCTGTTGGTCTTCGTCGCTTACAATACATCCTATTGGACATAAAAATGTCAAAATGTCGAAGGGGTCTATGACCGTCCCTGCAAACCCCAAGTAAGGAGGGCTTTTGACCAAGGCATATGTATACATATACATACATACATATATATATATACATTGGGGGTGGCCCTGGACCACTAACAGTGAGCACAAATAGGGGCACAAAAAAAGCACCACAAAAAACAAGCAACTTTGCTTTTTTCAAAATTAGGTACCCGTGCAGGTCTGAAACCTAAATTACTCCTTCTGCATCTTGGGGGATGGAGTATTTGGACTATGACTTATTAGCCCAAATGCAATGGGAAAGTTAAATAGGCACACACAAAACGACGACTCAGCGTAGCTGTTACAACATTTCCTTTCCGTCCTTCCTTTCTGTTTCGCTTGATCACGCTGCTGCTTCCCACAACACCCCCTCCCAATCAACCTCCAACCTCCCCAGCGTAAGCCAGTTCCCATTCACAGCCCCTCCCAACCTTCTTTCAGCCTCCGCTCTCAACCTCCTCCCTGCCAACCAAGCTGCCCCAGCCCTCCCTCCCCCCAAACCTCCTTCTTACCTGCGGCCCTCACCCAAACCTCCCAGCCCTGCCTGCTTCAGAACCCTCTCACGCAGACCTCCAGCCCACAGCAACCCCCTCCCCCCTCCCTCCTCTCCCGTCTGCCCTTCCCACCAACCTTCTGTCTATGCTTTCTTCCTTCCTGTTTTCGTTCCAAGAGTGTTGCGGGGATCACTAACGTTTTTTTTTGGGGGGAGCACTAGCGCACTAACGCTTTTTTGAATCTGTCTTTCAGGACCCTGGGCTCCTCCACCAGGCCCACAAACGGAAGCGAAAAGAGGTGTTCTGGCTCTGGGCGAAGCGGCCAGCTCCGCGCTGACTGCGCCACTTCCTGCCTGCTTTGGATTTCGCAATCTGTCAGATCAAGATGTCAGAACTTGGTGTTAGCGTTGGCGATTTGCATTCAACTTGCAGCGACGGGGGAAAAGTGGTAGTGATAGTTGCCATCTATGTCAATGTGTATTTGCATTATATGTTTATGCTATGTCTATGTCTCTGTCTATGTTTACGACTCCTGAACCAGCTTTAAACTTGTCCTAGGTCCCCTAAATCCTAATGCACCTACAGCCCAGTGACCACCCCAAAAGCGCAGCACTAGAAACCAGTAGGGACAGAACCGTATTTGGGCCCGGGAATGAAAAGACACCACTCTACTCTCCACTGCATCATCATCATCATATAGACGAAACAAACACGCAACCTGAAATTGGTGGGGCGTGCTTACCCAAAACCAATTTGGGTTTGCTGGTGGTCATTTTTGCTGAGGTATTATGTATAAATAGCTTTATTTAACTGTTAGTGCTCGGGGGCACCCCCCAAAATATACATGTATATCTTGTACATTCAAAACCCTGAAAGTGTTTATTGGGGATGATCCCACCCAAACCGAATAAGTGGGGCGGCCATTTTCATCATGTTCATCTATCCCGGTCTATCCCTGGTGTTTCTTCGTTGGTAGGGACTATCTTCCCTGATGGCTGGGTTGTGAATGGGTCGATGTGTCATGGTCAGTGCCGTTGTGGGTCAGGGTCATGGTTCTCTTGATAGGAATCCTTCTGGTCTGAATTCCTAAGGGACCCACCTCAGAATATGGAGTGATCCCCACAATTAGGGGCTAAAGACGCACACCCACACACATCCATGTGCCCACTGATGTCGGGAACGTCCTTCTGGTCGCGTGTATCTGAGAATCTGAGTCTATCCTTTTGGTTTCCCTGTACAACCTTCCAACCCGAGCATTCCATATTTGTCTTTCCACAAATCCTTCTTTCCACAAACCACCCCAAACCCTTAGATAACGGCAGGTGTGCGAAACGACTATTAACACAACAAACCATGGTCGAACAGAAAGAGGGAATCAACCCCCCATGTTGCTTCCCTTGAAAAGCTGCTTGCTCCTTTCCTAGATTGCCCCACAATTTGAGACTATCTGTTGCTCAACAGGCCTCAGCGCACACACAGGGTTCGCTCTGCTTCACCCTGAAGCATCAACCAGCAAAGGAAGACTCATCCAAAGATGCCCACAGGTGATGCTCATAGTGGCTCCACAGAGGACTCTGATGTAGACCCCAAATTGAAAAGCCCGGATGAAAGCGGGGGCGGCCCGTTGAAGGCATGCCTCACGTTTTGGACTTACCCCTGCACCAATCCGACTGATCTATCCAAGTCAGCCTTCAATGGCTGACGCGCCCTTTCCAAGCGTCAGACCAGCTTCAGGAGCAGTCAGCGTCATCGCATGCACGCCGCGAGCTCGCCGCGAGCAAAGCGTTTTGCTCGTTTTTTTTTCCGAGGTGTTGGGGCCCCTTGGACTCCGATCCCACGGGGCGCACGCTGCTGATTCAGCGACTGTGGACTTTCAGCTGACACATTTTAATACCAAAAAAACAATTGATTTATGTTGATTTAACATTCCAAATTATTGTGTTTTTATTTTTATTTATTTTTATCTGGCGCTTGCGGATTGTGCACTTGCTTGTTGAAAGCTTGATAAGGATTCTGCGACGCGCGATCGACTCAGTACAAGTGCTGGTCGACAAAACTGCCGCACGGTGCGCTGCAAATGTCCGCCCACCCACCAGCATAGCACCTTTGTGATGGTAATTGGGCTAAATTGGAAGATCGAATTCCTTGTAAAAAGACCCCCCTCTTGTCAGGTGCCATATAGTGGGAGGGCAAGCAGTGACAATGCCGGGGGGACGCACGCGCAAACTTGAATCGGAGCACCTTCTTCGGCAGGCGCCTCGCAGCATGACGCAAAAATCCGCTCGTTCACTCATAATATGACTAGGTCCTCCAGCAGAGAGGTCAGAATATGGGGGTACCCTTTTTTTCCTGTAGTCTATTTGAGTAGGGGACCCCTCCCAACCAAAAAAGAAACGGTAAGAGTTGGCACCTAGCTGGGGGACCTAGCTGATGTGACGATCCCAGGCCTGATCCAGCTGTCTCAGCGCCTTGACGCGGCTAGCGATCTCCTGACGGATGAATCGCTTCATCCGATTCGCCGAGTCTCAGATCATGGGAAGCTCCCAGGGCCCCGAAATGGAGGACTTAGTTTCATTGACGGAGCGAGCCCTGCTGGGCTTTTCTGGCTAGTCTGGGGGAGTCTACTGTCTGCTGCAAACGACATCCCCGGAGAATGCAAGCTCGGTTTCCGTCCTCGCTCTCAAGGGTCGCTCCATTGGCTGCGCTGGGCAAAGGAGCTTGCTCTTTCACGAAGGCGCTCAGCACCTTGCGACGGGCGAGAACCGGTGAAACGAAACGTAGGTCTCGCAAACTCTGGGCTCAACGTCAACTCATTCTTTCAAATCACCTCTTAGGCTGCTATACTTATACACATCTTTTTGATCTAACAGAGCTAAGTCATAGCTGTGTCGAGACTCAAATCAGACCCCTCACGGTAGCTGTCCATTCAAGTGGGGCTTGATAAATCTCCCGGCCGCCAAGGCTACTTTTCCCGCATGGTGAAAGTCATTTGTTCCTTTGTGGTTTCCCTAATCATCCCATGTATCACGGATCTGTTGATCAACCCAATACCGACCTGGCCCCAGTGCTTTCAACCCATTCCCCCGGTCACACCTCCACAAGGCTGCAGGCATCCTTGGGCTTCTCTGCCTGAAAGTTGCGAAGTTTGGATTGATCCTTGCGCACCTGAATTCTGGGCGGAGGTTCCTGAATTCTTGGGGCGGACCAGCTGCCTTTGGGGGCGATCTTTCGTGTGGATGCCAGACGTCACCCTAGTTCCGGGTCTCTGGGCGGGGTTCCGTTCTCTTTCTCCCGCTTTGGGGCCGCTTTAAAGGGAAGCCAAAAGGAAAGCCGGACCATTTTAGGGGGTCCGATTCAAAAAAAAACATACCTGGCGCTGTCCAAACCCGATGTTCGCCATTGGTGCACATACCCCGAAGGCTTGCCAAAAGATCACCAGAGTTCACCGTGAAGGCTCCAAAAATCAACCCGAGGCGTGAGGGTTCCAAGGTCCTGACCTAAATTCGGACGTGGTTCTTTCCACATGTCCGAGGCTTCTTGGGCTTTCCGAGGAAAACACACGGAAAACGCTGCCTTCTGGATTCTGGGTCAAAGTTCCTCATGTCTGGACACCAGCAAAGAACATGTCGCAGCCCTGATGAATGCAGCCTGCGAGCAGCCAGCATTAACAAGCTTTCGTGCTGCTCTGCTTATACGAATGGGGTGCCTCAGTCGTCACAGCGGGTTACCTGAAACTTCCCTCACAGCTCTGAGCAGCGCGCAACCACTCTGTCGATGACTTTGCCGAGGTGAGCGTAGACGTTCTACAGGGCCGGTAAGCATTCACCATGGAGCCCACGATCCACGTACTCCACTTGGAACACCGTGATCACTTGAGGTTTGTCCAAGGGCCCCCGTGTATTCAAGCCTCTCGCAAAAACCTTCACAGGTTCAACAATCAACTCATCATCGAAGCAAGGGTGACTTGCGCCTGACTCTTGAGGTATGCCAGGTCCCCGTCCACTGTGCCCATCTGCGCGGGAGGGACTGACGGACTCAGGACCCACTAGAGAACCAACCTCCAAGTGTCGTACGGGAAAAATAAGGGTGGATGCCATATGGATATTGCAAGTAAATCAGTGACACCCAGGGCTGTGGAAAGTGACCACTTGTGTGATACAACAAAATGGGCTTCCCAAAGACTAATCCACCATAAAAAAGAGAAGATTCCCTTGTATCACAGAAGTGGGGAGAAACCCCTTGATCCCACAACCCTGGTGACACCCAACCGCAAAACCAGGGTGAATCACGGTAGATTGGGGGGGGGGGGGTTACTTGCAATATTTTGGGAATCCGCCGTACTCTTTATACCCAAGCTTAGTGGGAAGCTATGCCAGCACCACCAGTTGCCCTCTGCTCATTTGGCAATGCCCGGCGGATAAAACATAATGCTCACCCCTGATCCATAATCTATCACCTCCCATAAATTTGGGGAGGTGCATGAAGGGAAAAACCTAGCAAAAACGAAGCGGTGGGGGGAGGGGGGAAATGTGGTGCTGCCCAGTTGTCATGACTGCAGCGGTTGCACCCCATTGATAGCTGCCAACAGCTGTGAAACCCGACAAGCAAAAAAGGGAGGCGTTTGCCGTATGAGCCACAGTCTAAACAGGCTGTCCATGCTTTGGGAAATTAGGGCTTACTAGATGTACGCTCGAAAGTTGCGATCTACTGGTGTATTCAAACGATACAAGCGCCACACTCACTTGATTTCCCCTTCAAACATCGCCATCCACCTGTTGGTTCCAACGAAAGAAGCGCTACGATTGCAAGTTTAAGCGAAGAGCACATTGAATTAACCCCAAGCAGAACGCAACTTGGATCCACGTGAACTCCACTTGGATAGGTGGCCGTTGTAAGTTCCGCCAAAGCTGATGCTTTTAACAACTTGCAAAGTATTCCGCTGAGGTGATGACAGAACTTCCGGCGTTCGATGATCTGCCCCTCATGTACACCTAGACCCCACATTGTCTCTCTACTTTGTCTTGCGGTAGATCATGTCCTTCGCTTTTGATATCTTGGGTGATTTTGTCAAGCCAGCCTATTCTTGCCCAAGGGTCCAAGTAAGTTTTGTTTGAGGGTCCAAGTTTTTGCTGGTGGTTTGAGGGGTTGGGGTTGGAAAGTACCTGAGAAGGTATGTGGGTGTCGTTTTGGAGGGACGCCCCCAAAACAGTGGCTTCCCTTTGGTTTCCCTTTCAAACCAACCAAAAAGAGTACCTGCCAAAAAAAAAAAACAGACTCATATGGACCCTCAAGAGGCCCATGAAACACTCGTCACGGATCCGCTGGCCTCTGCTCTCCGGGCGCTAACAAAAAGTCTTCTCACTGAGCCAACTTTGAGGCGATCCGAACGGCCGCAGCTTCCAAGCGATCCGAAAACCGTTCCGGATCCAAATCGACATTATGAGTTTACCATCAAAGTTACCCTGTGGTCCAGGGAAACAAATTGAGCTGCGGACTTTTCTGGCTTGCCATCAAAGTCATCGCCCAAAGTGGCGAACTAAGGAAAATAGCTCCAGACTGATTGACACTACTAGCTTAACGTTAAAGTCACCCCCCCAAGCGGTTAAGGGAAACAACTTGAGCCGAGTTGGAGAACAGAAGCGGTCAAAGATAAGCCCTGGGGGCCTAAAGCCAAAGAAGCGATCGGAGATCCCCTGTTTGTATTGAAAATACGGAGCTTGAAGAAAGAAACAAGTCAATGATCCAATCAACCAAACAACCCAACAACCAAACACTGACACACATACACACATACACGCAGACACGCAGACACGCAGACACGCAGACACGCAGACACGCAGACACGCAGACACGCAGACACGCAGACACGCAGACACACAGACACACAGACACGCAGAGACGCAGACACATAGACAACCAGACACACAGACACACAGACACACAGACACGCAGACACACAGACACGCAGACACACAGACACGCAGAGACGCAGACACATAGACAACCAGACACACAGACACACAGACACACAGACACGCAGACACACAGACACGCAGAGACGCAGACACATAGACAACCAAACACACAGACACACAGACACACAGACACACAGACACACAGACACGCAGAGACGCAGACACATAGACACACAGACACACAGACACACAGACACACAGACACACAGACACACAGACACACAGACACACAGACACACAGACACACAGACACACAGACACACAGACACACAGACACACAGACACACAGACACACAGACACACAGACACACAGACACACGCACACAAAAGAAACAAAGAAAGACCCGAACCAAGACATCACAAAGAATCACAGAAACAACCAAAGCAAAGAAACGACGAATCATGCAAACACAGAAGCGAAGAAACAAAGAAACTAAGACGCACATAAACAAACGAAGTAGTAAAGAAGCAGGCAAGCAAGCAAGCAAGCAAGCAAGCAAGCTAGCAAACAAGCAAGCAAGCAAGCAAGCAAGCACGCAAGCAAGCAAGCAAGCAAGCACACCTTTCAGGCACCTTTTTGATCCTGCACTCCAAAGACTCAGCCCGGGCGAAATTTCGAGGATTTCTCCGCCGTGGGCTGTGAGGGCCACCGGACTGGGCAGGCAGCCAGTCCGAAGGTCCTTTCGAGATCACTGTGTCACAACTTCTGGTTACCTGAGCGAAAGGAGCAGCAGAACCTGACACTTCCGACTGAAACCTCGAGGGGCCCGGTGTTCCCCAAACACGGCTTGCCTCCCTTGCACATTCAGCGTCTCGCGGTTCTTTGCTGGCCAACACATTTGCGTGCTTGTACTAATTGCACCCTCAAACTACCCAATATGGGGTCAGACATTGAGTGCAATGCCGCTTACTAGTGCATTCAACCTTCCTAGCACCCCGTGTAACCATTTCTTCGGTCATTTGCGTGTATGACCTGTATGAAACCCGGATTTGTTCAACGTCTTGTCGAAACTAAGATGACAACAAACAACGGCAATATGGATCCATGGGGTCCCAGGCTGGAACCATTCAACACAGGTTTACCCACGAGTCCCATTGAATCATTCATTCCGCCCTCCTTGTTCGGACAGGTAACGCCTCAAACGTCAAGCTCTCAAATGTATGCTGTCCTTTTCGGATCTTTAAATAGGCCACACTTCACGTCCCCAGGGTTCCAAACAGGCCCATCGGAACCCAAACCCAGTATTGATAAAATGGGAGGGGGCGTGCCACTCAAGAGGAATTCTTTGAGGTTACAGCCCTCCATTGATCTGCCACGGGGTTGATACTGTTCCACTCGAAGAAGCCGAGCTGCGTCAAAGTACTTTGGGTACCAAGCCTCTTTGAGAGATGCACCCAAAAACACATGCACGCGCACAACCATAAATAGGGGCTTTGGGAAATGGCTAAAAGTAGACTAAAACCTGCGGTCCGGATCCTGGCTCTGAAACAATCGTAAGCTACTCTCTGAGGATTTGGCGCATCTGAAGGTGCCGCTCGCACCCTCCCTCTAAGCCAGGGCGGTGCTTGCACCGGAGCCTTCTTTGCCTCGTGGGGCGTAAGGGTCCGGATCAACCAACACAGGAAGTTCAAGCTTGCAATCCAACGAGTTCTGTGGGTGTCTGTTTTGAGGCTACCCCCCTTTTTGGTTGCTTTCATGGGAAACCATAAGAAAAACGAGGCCACTGCGGAGGGCCCAACCAAAAAAAAACAAACACCCAAGTATCATTTGAGGATAGCTGTTGTGCGCGGCTTATGTCCACTTTCTCCTTTCAGGTGCCAGCAAAAACCCTCTGGTAATTTTACCCGTCGACCCCGGTCAGCTCAAAAATGGGGTTCTGGGTTTAGGGACACCTCCCGTCGATTCGGCGGGAATGAGAAATGGAACCCACAGAAACCATCCCCAGAGTTCAGCTCATTCCCTTCAGGAATCCCCAGAATTGGTTTCTGAATTGACCTCAAATCCTCCGATTTGGTTCCTTTATTCAGGAATCCCCAGGTTCATTCCCTCAAATTATCTGCTGAGCAGCGACAAGCGAAGGACTACCCGTGTAACATGTACCAAGATTTGACCCATGAGGCATGTGAATATATCTTGCATACATAGGATGGTTGGGATCAAACAACGCAACGCTCAAGTCTAAGTTGCAGCCTGCAAAGCTCGGCTGCCCAGCGGCCATGGGTAAAAAAAGGGCACCCTTTTTGGGTTACTTGAGTTGAAAGGAACGCCTTAGCCCCAACAAAAATTAAAAAGGGCAAAGGAATCGGAACCCCTAGCCCAAAAAAAAGTGAAAAAAGGGCAAATGAATCGGAACCCCTAGCCAAAAAAAAAATGAAAAAAGGGCAAAGGAATCGGAACCGCTCAAGACCCGTTGAATTGAAAGGGGAACCCTTAGCCCAAACAAGACACTGAAAAAAGGGCACTGGGCAACAGAGAAAACGTGGAGTCCAACGCCAGGCCTCTGCTTCAGCAGCTTTGTAGCCGCCTTTACCTGTCGATAAGTAGCTGTGGGAATGAACCCGGGCTTTGGTCCCCTTAAAATACCAACCACCCGTTGGCTGGTTTGTAGGGGCTCATTCCATTTCTTATTCCCTGGGCACCAGCAAGCTTACCAACCACACATCTGATGCAACGCATGTTGGGAGCGTTCTTGATTGGCAAAATCGCGTGGCAGGCAAAGTTTCCTGGGCAGTCGGAATCTGGGAATCGAATCGCCCGGTTTGCTGGAGCCATTGTCCGCTCAGGAGCTGTTATCCCACAATGTATCCTAGTGAGCAAAATAGGTCGAGGCTTAAAATATGCACTGAGCGAGGCGAAAACAGATGCCGATGCTTTGAAGCACACAACATGCAAGCAGTTGTTGGCCGGCGCAGCCTCAAGCCGTACAAAGCTTGATCCAACTCTGGGTATAACAAAAACTGTCTGATCTGCGTCATATTCCGGCGTCCTTAAAGTATACATTTTCTGAGGAAACCCTGCAAGCTGCACTTTTATCCATATTATGATTTGTCCACGGACTGCTCTTGCGGCCACTTGTCGGTTCTCAAACTCTGCCCCCGGAATCTTTGGCTTGATCGCTGCGAGCCATCGCGCTTCGCTATCTGAACTCAGAAAACCGAGGCAAGACAGGCTCGAGTAGCCGCTTGGCATTCGCCGCCCGAATTGCCACAAGTTGGGGGATGTGCCGGGACATCTGCTTGGTTGACGTTGGAAGGGGAGCACAAATTTAAATTTTAGCAGTGATCTGGGGATTTCCCTCTAAACCACAATAAGCAAAGATGTAAAATGTTTTCCAACAACAACCATGTTTGGGGGTTGATGAATATTCCTGGCCCCCAAAGGATCATGAATAACTTGCCCAATTGAGTGGGACATATCATCTGTGCGAATTTCCTCCATGGTCATCCCATGTAAAGGACCTTTTGATCAACCCCCACATTTGTTAGGGCTTCTGGCCCACCATGCTGGCTGAAGCTTCTTCCCCCAGTCCAGTTTCGCATCCCCTGCCTTCCTCATCTGGGGCCGATGGCTCCTCCCGTTGACGAGACGGGGTTTCGGCAGCTTTGGCGGTGCCTCTCTCCAGGGAATTCTTCTCAGTTTGAGAGAAACCTGAATGAAACCCAGTTGCTTGGATCCCTTAACTTGGCTTCGAAACGCCAAGTATCCTTGGCTCAGACTGCTCTCCATTGCGCCCGGCAACCCTTCATGCACCTTTTCCTGTGCAAGGCGAAGGTGTCCTCTCTCAGGAAACTTGTAGAATCACACACAACACACACACACACAACCCCCCAAAAAAGCAAGACTTGCACATTCAGCACTATGTTTCAATGAAGACAAGATGCCAAGGGGCGCGCAAGAGACATGCGTACCAATTCCTTCGCACAACCCATTTCTAAGACACATATGCGCAAGACCCAAATGATTGGAGGAAACTATATTTAAATTTCAGTCATCCTTGAGGCTTGCGCAAAAGATACTGAAATCAAAAGGGTGATCCCCCCCAAAAAAAAACACACAAATCTCTTCTGGGCCCCTAAACCAAGAGGCAAAGTTCAGATTGAGTTCAACCAACAGGTAGTTGGAAACCCGAGTCCCCAACCGTCTTTCACTCCCAAGGTCCTTGGAGGTGACCATGCAGCGCCCCATCAAGGAATCCAGCCACTCATCCTCGGATCCAGCCGCGGGCACTGGATGTGCTCCAGCTGTTGGCCCTTTTTCTTTTCAGGTTCACAAGGCCAAGTGCAACGGGGATCCTTACATTATATTATACACCTGAACATTGCAACTAAATGGTGGTTTCCAACTTTATGTTGACCCATGCCCAAGGGGTCAAAGGAAAATCCCGATTCGCTGTCCGCGCCTCCTCCTTTGCAGCTTCTTTGGACTTGTCCTGCCGTGGCTGAGTTCGCCCTCCCACAAAAACCATGCGCCCCAACTGCATAGGGCTCCCACATGTGGCCAGCAAGTCTCATATGCCATTCGTTCCCTTGCACTCCACGAGAGAACCAACGAAGCGATCTGGCAACCAATGCCTTCAAAGGCTTGGAAGGGATTGCCATGGGTGAGGATTTTGGATTTCGGATATGTCCCCAAACATCACAAAAGAAAACACAGACACACAGTTGGAAACCAAACGGTGATCGTTGAGCCACCGTTCAAAAAAACATGGATATCCAGCCAGTGGCCCAAAAAAAAAAAACACAAAAAAACAACAGACACAGCCATAGACCCAAGCCAGCTCTGAGTATGTGTTTCTTTGCGGCTACCAAACCTGGCTTGCTGTTGACCCCTCTGCAAGAAGTTTCACTTTTTGTGGGTCCCATTCGGAAAACCCACAAAATAGTTCAATGAAAGGAAGGTCAAGTCCGAAGATCCGTGGCCAAATCGCCATAACTAGGTCCTCCAGTAGCGAGGTCAGAATAAGGGTACCCCTTTTTTGCCTGTCTACTTTAGCAAGAAAAACGGCTCCCCCAAAAAGAAACGGGTAAAAGTTGGCAGTTGCTGGGGACCTTCACAAAGAACCCATCCCTGGGGCCGGGCGTCCTTCTGGACCGGAGGGTCTGGCGCAATGGCCGGAGACAGGCGCCCCATCCTCGGAACTTTTCGGCCAGGGAAAACGACCCCCAAACACATCGGGTGGGGTGGGTTGGGGTGGGTTGGGGTGGAGCGGGGTGGAGTGGGGGGGTGGGGTGGGGTGGGGTGGGGTGGGGTGGGCCGGTGGGGGTGGGTGGGCAGGGAAAATTAGGGTAATTTGGGGACTGGCGACGGATTCTTTGCTGATTTCCTGTGTCAGATTGATCTATTTGTCCATACCTCATGCGCAAGCAGCCTTGTTTTCTGAGGGTTATATACAGGAGGAATGATGTAACCAACAATGCACATGATTCACAAGCAAAGCCTGGTTTCCTGACACAATATGCCGAACGCTTATTAACTTACGGCACATCACACTTGTGCGACCCCAAGATCAAACAACAACCCTATGTATGATTAGGACCCCACCCCGGCCCCACTTTCAACTAACTGGCTTAGGCTCGCATGCTTCAGGTGTCTCATTTCTCATTTTCTGCGCCAAGCAATCTCAGTGATAAATGAGTCATGGGGATGGTCATCCCTGTTTGGTCTCGGAGCCAGCCTCTCAACGGCACGTTGCCGTGGCGATTTTCAACAGGCAGCCATCCAATAGCACGTTCAAAGTCCCACTTGCCCACTCAGCCTTGCGCTTAGTGGGCATACTGTGACACGGCTTGTCTTTTTGATTTCCTTTAAAAACCAATCAAAAAGGGTACCAACTCAAAGAAACAATGTGGTTGTCCTGTTGGTTTCCCTTTAAAACGAACCAGAAAAGGGGACAACTCCCAAAAAGACGAGCCGTCCCATTGGACCGGAAGAAGAAAAAGAAAAACAGCCCGGCTGGGGTTCAGTGCAGGACCTGCGTTCCAGCAGCAGCAAGCGCCTCGGTTCGGCAGAAACGGTTCCCTGGGGAAACCTCCCGGCGATTCGGCCCACCCCCCAAGCAGAAACCATCGTCGATGGGGTTCCTTGAACTGGGGGAATTCGGACCCCAGCAAAAAAAATACATATTTTGTTGCCAGGGTAGTGGAAAACCAAAGGGACCCCAAAAAAGCAAAAAAGCAAAAAGTGGAGCTGATTCTGCGGAAGAAATCAGCATCGATCCAGACAAAAGCCATCCAGACAAAAGCCCCTGGGTCATCGCAAGTTTTTCAGGCGAAGGGAAGTTCAACCCAAAGGAACCAAACAGGGCTGCGGGGAATGACCAGGTCTGTGATACAACAGAAAGGGCTTCCCAAAGACTATGTTCTTCATATATAGGGGGATTCCCTTGCATCACAGAAGTGGGGCGAAACCCCTTGATCCCACAACCCTGGAACCAAACGATGCGGAAAGAAGACCCAGAGACCGTCAATCTCCCCTGGGGACGGGGGGAGCTGCCTGCGAAGTCTAAGCACAAAAGCTACACAAGACTCTGCATTCCAACGGGTCGACGTCAGGTTTTGACCAAACAAGTAGCGCCCAATGAATCTATGTATATAGTATACACAATATGGCTTTTGTCTGGATGCTCCAACTCCTTCCTTCTTCAACATTGGCCAGTCTATAGAAAAGTGCCCCAAAACTGACCTGGCTCCCTCAAAATAGTGGTGTCTTGTTGGTCCGGTGGAGGCTTCATGTTTCATTCGCTTCATGTTTGCAATGTCCCGTTTGTTCTGAATGGTCGTAAAGGAGTCCTGTTGCATCCATATGCGCCCTTTATGCAAAAAAAGCACATGGGCAAATCTATTTCTCACCAAACCAAGCGATGCAAAGCACACCTAAGGTCGTATCCCGCCTACTTTCTCGGACCCCCCACCCCCTTTATGGCCATGGGTCAAAAGCGCGAAATTCCAGTGAACATCAACCAATCCCCACTAAAATAGAATAAACTGGGTGGTGCACCTACCCCAAAATGGGATCCCATTGGTTTTGACCAACCCCCTATATCTATCTCTCTCTCTCTCTCGGTCGTCGCATCCATAGCCGGGAGATGAGTACCTCGCCTGCATGAGGGCGCCGTGCCAGGCTTCGACGCCCAGCTCTTTGCTGGCGGTGAACATGTGGATCCTGATGGACAAAAAACCATTCCTCACCTGCTGAGTGGATGGCCCCAAAAAAGTCCAAACTGTAGAGTTGCTACTAAAATGGTCTTCCCAAAAAGTTTTTAAAGTTCATGAACTCAGGCAGTGAGATTCCCAGCACTTGGAAACTATGGTTGAAACCAGAGCTTTTGTTGAAATGTTCAGGAGAATCGTATCATTCCAGGGTTTCAAAGACTTCCCCACTGGCACCCAACCCCCAAAGAAAAAATGTGAGCTAAGGCATATCAGGGCTTATTACCCCTTACTTACTCTGATGTGTGGCTTGTCCTGGGCTATGCTCCAGGGGTCCGCTGGTACCACCTCTGCAAGTTGGACTGGCGGAAAGTTTTCTCTTGGGTTCAAAAACTTCCAGACTTTCAAGTGAGACCCAATGGACACGACGGACCAGTTTCCGGTTGGCTTAAATATCAAGCCGCTTCACAAGTTCCCTTGGTTGAATCACAGCTGGACCTTCTCAAACCAGCTCCCCTGGGGCGGCATTTGCTCATGTTCAGCATTTGGGTGTGTCTTTCCTTTGAGGGCTCTCCTTTTTTTCTGGGCTTGAAGAGAGACCAACCGTACTTTCGCCATGAGACCAGCCACCCATAGTTGGATTCAGGGGTTGAGCCTCTGCGAGAGAAGAACGACTTTCCCCGTACATCAAGGACCTGGAACCCATCCGGGTAAAAGCACAAAAGCCAGTCGTGCCAAGTTGTTCAGCAAAAAACTGCTGACTTCTTGTCGTTCTCCAGCTGGAAACAGTCGAAATGGGCAACCAGTTTGGTTGAACCCTCTAAAAAGCAAAGGTACCAACTTGGTTTAAACAAGCCTCAAAAAAGACAAACGCATCGTTCTGTCCTCTGCGTCCCTCGCTCTTCCGACACCATCACGTCAAAGCCGACCTTGAAGGGAAGGATGTCAATTGGCCACAAACCTCTGGTGTTTAGCTTGTCTTGCGGGAGCCCTTGCGTTGCTCTGAAAGCCAAGGGAAAAAAAACCTGACAGAGCAACGCAAATCCCACAGAGCCAAGGGGCAAAAGGTTGGGTTTCAGCGAAGCTCTAGAAAGTTGCCCCTTTCGGAAACCCCAACTTTCCAGCTCTGTTTGAGGAAATCCATACACGTCCAAACTAGTGGTTGTAGCAGTTTCTACATGCGTCAAAACGGTTAAGGGTTCTCTTTTGGATCTTTCTTAACATTGCACAAAAACACCAACACGAATTTGTTTCCCGCCAAGGGTGCCTACAGTAGTTCTGACACACACACACACACCTCACACTACAACCCCTGCCCAGGGCTCCAACGCAGCGGCCAAAAAGGCCGCTGCGAACGGCTTCCTATATGGGAGGCACTGGAGTCAAAGGCCAACGGCCTCCTCGCAACTTTCTTGCGCCATCTTGCTGCCAGCTTGCTTTGCGGAGCAGCAAAGCAACTCGCGAATGGAAGCCAAGGGGCAAGTAGGCGCAGGCAAGCAGTTTGTGACGCCTTCAAATGTGCATGTGTTTAGGGACCACTCCAATTGCCCTAAGGCCTAGTGGTGATGCTTACTTACCAAGTGAGCCTCGTTCACATAAACTGATGACGGCTGACTCGTGCCTTCCTGGGGTAATAAAAGCCTCCCCTAATACAAAAAAACAAAACCGCTGGCAGAACATTTTCATTATTAGGGGGCCTCTGGTTCTGGAGGGCATGTTTGGGAGGCACCTCTTCTTCTTTGTAAGCTTTGCTGCAACTGCGGGCCCCCTTCCAAGGTCTTCGCATGTTGATTGTTTCTTCTGTTCTCCCTGTTTAGCAGTTTGGTCAAGTAACGTCATCTCCAAATGAATCCGGAAAGGGGTTGCATTTTCTTGATCCTCGCTTGCGAGGCAACAAGGGCCGCACTCCATGGGCCTGATGGTGACATCGGGCAATGGTCTCAACCTCACCGACGACCAAAGGCGCCCAAATCGGGAAAGACGTGGGACCAGCTCTCTTTGTTCAGGATCCAATGGGTACCTGAGACAATGAAGACTTTCTCTCGATTTCCCCCGTAAACATCATGACAAAAGGAAGTCAACCCCAAACTGACCCAAGAAATGATGCAATGAAACCGCGGAAAGGGACATCTTTGGAATGCCAGAGTGATGGGGTAGTTGTTCGTACTTGGAACGCAACCCCTGTCAAATCAGCCCCTCCATGGACAAGAGGCAACCAAAGATCGCACTATCACTAGGCATCCGCCCTCCTCCAGTGGTTTGGTTTGTTCAGATTCCACCAACGACAAGGGTGTTCCAGTTCCCTTGAAGAGTCCAAAGCGGGCCTTTCAGGATTTCGAAGGGGTCCTAAGGATGCCCTTGCCGAGTGATGTCCTGTTCAATGGAGTTCTTTTTCAGCACCCGGATCCCAGATCCCACTATATTATTTAGGCAACCAGCCATTTTCCTTCTGGTTTCCAAAGGGAGGCCGGCTCTTGGCTACCTACAAACCCACATAGCCTCCCGCCAATTTCACATGGAACTTGACCGGGCGTCCCTTTAAAAGGACCTTTTGTCTTCCAGGACACCCCTGTCAGGCTCCGTGTTATTTGCCGGGTGAGTTATTGGATGGAGTCCACTTCAGCGGAGATGCTGTCCCGCCTGTCCCGGTCTGAGCCGGCCGCGCGGCACTCGTTGACCCCCAATGGCAGGCCCGGCGCGGCTTCCTCCTCCCGCACCTACGGGGAGTGGCGTCCCCTGAAAACGGCGTCGGTCGGTTTTAGACTTGGTACCCCCCCCACCCCTTTTTTGTGGGGCTTTTTTGTGGGGCTTTCAAGGGAAACCAAAAGGGTACCCCCCTTTTGCGCCATATTGTTTTTTGTTTTTGGGGGAGGGTCCAGTACAAAGAAACAAGCAACACATCCCAGAATCGATGGCACCGAGATGGATGGCGACACTTTGTACCGCCTGAAAGGGTCCGCATTGTGCGCCATGCCATTGACAACCCTTTGGAAGGATCACTTTCAATGGGATAGATGCCCTCCACAAATGAACCCGAGAGGCGCCAGTTCTATTGGCCGCTAAGCTCACCGCCCAAAAAAGCAAATACCCGCATGTTTGGACATGATGCTAAAGCCTGAGCGGTGAACAAAGAGTACTTTGAACAGTCTGGTTTGTAAAACAGAACCTCCCGTACGAACCTTGGATTTAAGAAGAACCAGTTGGATTAACAGTGGGTATGACTTCGACAGTGCAGGAACCGCTCTATGTTTGAAATTGTCCCCCAATTCGTCAACCAGCGGTTTGCCTATCCTGGGTTCCTATTGCTCTTTGGGGTTTTCGGCCCCTACACTGCCGACCATAGCATGATCAATGTCCTCTTTAAAACTGTCAGCTTGTAGTGGGTGGAGGGGGCACAAGTACCATTGGATCGCTTCCCACAATCAGCTGGCTCCACTAACGAGTTGTGCACCTCCACTCACATATCCATCCGGGTGAAAAAAACGTCCTTCACCAACAAGGGTTACCCAACAACCACAATTGAGCGCCATCCAAATGGCACCAACTTCTGTTCGGCGAAAGAGTCACCAACGTGGTCGAATAAACAGCTGGAGAACAGGAAAAAACACGCACCAACATTAACTTTCCAGATCAAACCCAACGGACAACTGCAAGTTATGCTCGCGTTTTTCTTCTTTTGCGTCCCTTTACTTAATTACCCGTGTTTTTAGTCGAAACCCAAGGGACACCAACCATGTGTTGAGGTCCCCTATTTTGAGACACACCCTAGTTTGACGATGGTTTCCTCCGGCCCCGCGGCCTCCTCGACGTCTTTCGCCTTCTTGTTCCTGAAAAGCCAAGGAGCGATTTCTGGTACGAAGGGTGTACCCCTCATAGCCCTGAACTACATACCCTTGATACACACATCATATATATATATATATACATATCACATAAACATGTAATAAATATATGTATATATTAACAGCATACTGTATAAATACATTATCGTTGTATTATTGTTATTGGTACTGTCATTGCCATTGCTATTATGATGATGGTTTGCGATTCATTTTACTATTCTTGTAATGTATCATTATTATATTGTTCTTTTTTATCATACATGTTACTTTTATTCCTAGTCCTTGTTGTTATTATTAGTATGACTACAACTGTTGTTGTTAACTATTGTTCATCTGTGTTCATTATCATTATGGTTCTCGCCATCAGTATTTCCGTTGTGCGCGCGCCCGAGGCCCAAGATGTCGTGGATTGCAGTGGAGGGTATCGCAAAAGGATTCCTTGGTCTCAGAAGTATGCCCACTGTAGAGGGAGTAACAGCAAAGGTCTTCAGTGGTAGAGATCTGGCGCTCCCATCTCTAATCTGTGCGTCACGATTTGTCACTGTCTTTTGTATCCCCTCGGTGAGGAGGTAAGCCGCATCATGGAGTCCGGCGTTGTTGTCTCTTGGAATCTCTGTTTGGAATCTCTTCTTCTACTGCGTTGCGAAGGGTCCTAACTACCTTATGGGCCTCTACTCGCCTGAGCCCCAGTGCCCATTGTCATTGTTCTCATGATGATTGTTGTTGCTACTATCATTTTTAACAATCGTTATCAATATGGTCATTTTGACTATTATCATGTTTATCACAAGCATTAGTGTTTCTACTAATATTGTAGTATTGATAGTGCTATGGTTTGTTTTCTGTGCTTATTCAGTCATTCAATTATTGATTTGTTCATTTATATTTATGGAGAGTATAGTGTGTATATACATATATATATATATATGCAGTCTAGCAGTTTGGTGGTACAACCCCAATACATTGGGGGGTGCACAACATTACGCGACCAAGATGTTTGTTGCGGCCAAAAGAAGGACCCTTTTTTCTGTAGTCTATTTTAGTAGGGGAACCCTCCCCCCACAAAGGGTGGAAAGGCACTACTGGGGAACCTAGAACACAAACCCAGATGCAGATGTTTCATGAACCAAGGGCCCTACTATGCCTGTGGACAGCCTTCCGGGGCAAAAATATGATTTCTACAGTGATGGCCCTCCATAGGATTTGGATTCTGTTCAGTCAACCTTTAAAAAATCAGCGCCTTGACAAAATGGAGCCAATGGACTTTCGCCGCAACGGGACAAACTAGATACCAACTGCAGGAGGCAATGGCCAACCACTTCTTTGTGTCTTACTTTGAGGATACCCCAGCTTTTCTCCCCAGCAAATATATAGCTACGGGGTATCTGCCCATGGTTTTGGGCAGTTTCCAGGCAAAAATCCAAAGATTCCGGGCTGTTGAAGATACCATCTCAGGTTATTTTGGCTCACCCTAAACCCTAAACCCCAAAACCCTCAAGGTGCTGGCCCTCGGCTCGCGCCTCTTCTTGCCGCCCTCTGGCTCGTCCACATCCACACGCGAGACCAATCCGGAGCTCATGAGTCGCTCCACTGCAGCCTCGAGGTCAAAACCAAACCTTCGGTGGCCTAGAAATGACCAGGAAGAATCTTTGTCATGTGGTGACTTTCTCATCTTGTTTGGTGGCTTCCGCATTGGTCATCCGTGTGTATACCTTGTGATCAACCCCCCATGTCCCTTCCATCAAAAAGGGTGGGCCCTGAGGTTCAAGTACTTGAGTGATGAACCTCCCTGTCGTTTAGGTCATATGGCTTTGTCTTTTCCAGCTGCTACCCCTGTTTTCTTGTGGGTTTTCAAGCGACCCCACAAGGAAAGACATGTTGGGGCTCCTCTACAAACAGACGCACCCACATGTGTCCCGTGAAATATCACCCAACACCGTGGCAGGAGAGCCTGGAAGGCAGGGTGCACGTTCCCCGTGCCGCGCTCGTCTTTGTCCACACGCCTCACCCAAGACGAGACACAAATTCGGAAGTTGGGACTCTAGCCCCCATAGGTGTCCTTTTAGGGGACATAGATGGGTTTCCCTGGTAGATGATTAAACCACCAGGTAAAGCAGGGCCATCTATTTTCTACCAAAACAACAAAAGAGGACACCTAGGCTAGCCCCTTCAAAGGCAAACCCAAGCGGCGCTTAAACACAAGTCGTGCTTAGTCCTATCGGGGGTTTGCCCCACTGCTTTCACTCCAAAAGCGCATGACGGAACAAAATGACTGAATGACCAAGAAAACGATACCTGGAATCGAGCAGCTGGATTTGACACCCTCCGAAGCAATCTGGAGAATTCGGGGGGAAAAAGTGTCCTAAGAGGCGGTTGTGCTCCGTTGCATGATTTTCTGCCAGAGTGAAGACGAGCTTCTCCCAGGGTCCCATGGTCAAGTTTTTGCTTTGTTTGGCAAACCCGTAAGTTCCTGCCACTTGCCATGTACTCGTGCGCGCTTCAGCAGCTCGTGCGAGATCTGCGAAAGTGTGTGTGCATGTATGTGTCTGGCTCTGGAGTATTTGCGCGATGATGTGCTTGGCAGAATGCCCCCTTTTTAAGTTTGCACCCCACGCGCGCCACGAAGAATGGGCTCGCTGGAAAACACGGGTCACGGTTTGGGACACGCACCTTGCTCACACACTCACACCAACAGAGTTTATGGAACACTTGCTCATTTTAGCTGATCCATTGGCCAATGCAGTTGCATCTCTTGGCAAGGGCAGGTGCCTGTTCACAGGTGTGTTTGTGCGCACGATTGAATGGAACGTCATGTGGCGGCGTGATACACAGGTGGCAGCTGGCCTCAACAAACGTTCCTCCCCCTTGCTTCAGGCTGAATGCAACGCGTCATGCAGAGTGCAGTAAAACGGAAGGCAGCCGAAGCCTATGAACATCAAAAAAGACGAAGAGCAAGGATGCCCGGTAGAAAGTGTGTGATCTTTCATGGCATCTACTCTCAGTCAAGCAGATTTAACACCAAACTTCACTACACAGCAGCTCAGAGGCCCGTGTTGGAGCCACATCGCAAAAAAGAATGCCGGTTGTTGTTTGATTCGGTTCATGCTGTTACTGTAAAGATGAGCTTCTGACCCCAAAATAATTGGCTCAACCCCAAAAAACCTGAAGGAACCCAAAAAACCCAGGGAACCAACAAAAAAGTACTACATTCACCCACCTACGTAAGGGAAGGAAAACTGAGAACCCGGACACAATGAAGCCTCGCTGCCTTCCAGCTTGCTTGTCCTCGCACCGAATCCCTCTGATTGAAACTCTCGCAAGACATACAAAAAAATGAAATGTTCCATCCCCTAAAGCGCATGCTGAAAAAAGTCCCGGTTTTGAAATCAAAGTCCTTCTTCTTGCCCTTCTTCTCGTCTTCGTCAATGGCATGCTCCGCGAACATGGACTTCTGGAGGTTCGATGCCAAGTAGGTCCTCAGCCGCATCCGGTTTCGGGCCCTTGGAGGGCTTGTGGCGCCCATGCCCGAGGAGCAGGCAGGGTTTTCTTCGGCAAGTCATCCTGTCCGAGCGAAGAAACACTGTTGGAATGGCTGGCAAGACGATTTGCTTTTGTTTGTCTTTTTTCCATATAGATATCAACTTTATTCTCGTTATCCGATATAAAACAAGGGTGAAGAACTCTTGCGCACTCCAGATCTTCACCAATCAAGCCTCATCCCTGCCTTTGCTGATGGATTCCTTGTCTCTCTGCAGGCGCACGGGTGCAAACTGCAAGTGAGGCCTGCTAAAACTCCTTGTCATGGATGAGACCATTTTCACGGGCAGGCACGCACTTGCATACCCTTTGTTTCGCAAACTCACAGGGACAAGACACGCACACAAAATACATAGACACTCAAACACACAAACGCACTAAGAGACACAGAGACACAGAGACACAAACACACACACACAGAGACACACAGGCACAGACACAGACAAACATAGACACACAAACACAAGGACACACAGACACACAAACACACAAACACACAAACACACAAACACACATACCCGCATACACACATGCACACATACACACATACACACATACACACATACACACGTACACACATACACACATACACACGGATTTGGGGGACTCCTTCATGTTCGCAGTTCCTCAGAATAAAATGTTCGGATTCCGAGTCGTCATTGCTGCGCTCAAAATGACTTCCTGGACCCTCACCCATGAAAATGGGGTTGTCTCCCTGATGAGAGTTGCTCCCATGCGTCTGGCTGTCGAAATCTTTGAGCTCCCACGTTCCAGCCTCCGGCTTGTCACAGGTGAACACTCGTTCCCGTGCTTCCACCCACACCTCGCAGGAGAAAACACTCCCTTCCTATGCGCGGCTGTTCAATTTTTGGGGGTCTGCAACATCCAATGTCACTACTTCTTTTCGTAAGGGTTGACACAAGGTCATTTTTTCTGACAAAGAACATGAACTTAGAAGTCTGGCCTGGGAACATCAAATCTCCAAACCTGGAGCTGCCCCACATGAAGTATTGGCTGTAGTAGTTGTATTGACCATTACAACAACAGGATGTAATTCTCAAAGAGGCAAAATGTTTTGCCACTTTTATGAAACTAAATGCCAGCTGAAAGACTGGGTAACTGGGCTTGATCGAACTGTTGCTGCTTAGTAGGGCCCCTTCATTCCCTCAAAACGTTGTAGGCAAAGATCGACCCAAAGACCAACCAAGAAAAGGCCAGGTGTTTGGAGTAGTGGGTTGGCCTTGGTGATGCGCAAGTTTCCCAGAAAACATCCCGACTAAAAAGCCGTCCCACATCTCTGGGACCCGCCTGCCGTCCATCGTGGGCGACGTACCAGCCTTGAATCAAGCCCCAGCCACTCAGCCCTGGCCACTCAGTTGAACAAATCGGGTTTTCCCCACCTCCGTTTTTTTTGCCGCGCTTTTCAGGTACGAGTATCTCCGATGTTTTAGGGGAGAAAGTGGCAGCTGTGTGATCTTTTCGGGGGCTTTCTATGGTTTGGCACGCTTCATTCACCCGGTCTCTGCTGTGCAAAGATGGACGCATAGAGACCAAGTTGTCTTGCAAGGGGGGTCTATACACTTCGACGTTGTTGGCGGGAATGTGCGTTGGGACGCCACATGCGCACAACTCACAGTGAGATGCGGCAACAAGTCAAGGCTCAGCCTCACTTGGAGCTTGGCCAACGCAATCCCAGGGCTCAGCGAAGAAAGAGCCGCTTGGCGAGGCAAACAGCGAGAGCCCCAGCACTAACCACTGAAGAGGCCGGTTGAGTTTGGGAAAGCATTGCAGCCCAATTCCTGCCACCGGCTCCTTTTTCGGAAGTGCAACTCAACTCTTCGAAGCCAAAAACTTCGACAGTTACAAATCCGCCCTCCGGATTGCTCGGCCCTGGGCTCATTGGAGCGGCCTCGGGAAGCTGCTCAAGCCGAGGGCGCAAGTACGGTCCACGTGTGCGTGTGCGTGCGTGGGTGGGTGGGTGGGCGTGCGAGCCTGCGTGTCCGTGCGTGCGTGCGCGCGCGCGCGCGCGCGTGCGTGGGTGTGTCTGTATCTGTGTCTGTGTGTGTATTGGCAATGCTATGGGTATGAACCAAAAATTATATGGCGCATTTGGGGTTCTTTGCGGGGATGGTGGACATGCAACAGTTCATGAGTGTGCTCACCATTCAAGACCATAGCTACACCGGCTCACATGCATTACCCTCACCACAAACGTGGAACCTGCAAAGCAGAACTTTGAGCAGACTGCTTCATGCTTCACGGCGCCTCTCACCTCTCAGGTGCCTCCCAGCTCTGCGTGAGTTTTTCTTCAGTCGAGCGCGTAACACAGCAAGAGACGGGCTCCAGACCATGAGCGGTCTGAAGGAACCCCCAGGCTTTCGACTACGTTCGAGAACTGCGCGCCTCCCGGCTGTTAGCATGTTGGCTGACCCCTCGGCCAAAGCTGTGTCCCTGTGAGGTTTTGAGACGCCATGGGCGACTTTTTGGCCCGCACCCTCGGGACGATTGATGAGCATGTTAGGGCACTCTCTGCGGCGGAATCTGATGGCAACCTGGTCTTTGTGCGGTCGGAGGGCCACGCCAGCGTGGCCCTGCTGATTTTGCGTCTGTGGCAGCATTGGCGCCGCTGCTACGAGACCTTTGGATCGGCCACGCGCAAACATCACAAGGCTCCTTGGCTTCTTGGCCGCTGTTTGCCCGCAAGGTGGGCTGACGCAAATGTCAAGTCAGTTGTCAAGGAAAAGCGCTCACAAGGCGAATTGAAGTGACAGCTTTCAGAAATATCCAGAAAGTTCTCCAAAGTCTGCTGAACCAGCGCTGGCTTCCTAAGCAGTTGCACCGCAAAGGCTCCGAGCTCCGACACCCCAAGGGTCAGATGTCAATGTGTATCTGAAGCAAAGAACTTGTCAATTCGTGTGGAGGCGAAGCCTCGGCGTGGTATCGTCCCACGCATTTGTTTCTTGGGGCATTGGCAGCAGAGCTGCGAAGAAGTAGTTGGTGGCCGCTTTTGGATTGCTGCTGAGCCAAACACGTCGAAATAGCCTGAGCTTTTCACGCTTGGCAATTGGCAATTGGCGCAGCCATGACCCACTACTTGCGCCACATGTGATTGAATCCACCTCCTGAAATGTCGGAAGGACCAGCAGTAACACCTGTCGTGTTGTGGAACGACTCTCTTTGCGAAGGCTGCCAAACAAGAGCTTATAAACATCCTGAACTGTGGCCAAGCGGAACCAAATGCTTATGCCAGCAGTCTGGCCATTGTGACGTTCCGTGCCCGATAACCAACCAACCCGACAAGGCACAAGTATCAAAAACACGCTCGGCTAAAGATGACATATGATGCAGTACACTGTACAAACGTGGTTGTGTGTGTGTGTGGGTCTTGAACAGGCGATTGAAAAACAACATACAGCCTGGTATGCACAGACACCAAACACCATCGTGTGTCTATGGTTCAAACTCTTTGGGCCTTTGTCATGTCACAGAAAAAACCTGCAAGAGGCAGGGCCGCTCTTATTTGTGGGTTGGCGTGCAAATGAGTGGGATCCTTTGAACCTGCTATCCCCACGGGGAAAGCCCAATCATGACTCCCCTCGGCTTGAACAGCATTCCGTAGCTTCAAGCCCTACGTTTTGAACACCTTGCTTCAGTTTTTCGAAACCCGCCTTGGCTTCTCTTACTCCCCTTGGGCACGTCAACGCGCACGTCAACGAATTGGACTCGCGCTAGGCTGAGCCAGGCGCCTTTGCAGGGCCCGCATCGGCACCTACGAACGAATAACTGTGGCTTCCCTAGCGAAATACGAGCCACTTGCTTTTTCTAGGTCCTCCAGTAGAAAGGTTCGAACAAGGGTACCAACTTTTTCTGCAGTCTATTTTAGGAGGGGAAGCCTCCCCCCAAAAAAGGGCAAAAGAGCACTACTGGGTGACCTAGTTTTGGCTTTTCGTTCTTTGTCAACATCACTCTAACCGCAAATGCGGTCGTAGAGCCCCAATGAGCCTGAGGAAACGCACAAGACATTGCTGAGTGAGAGCCACCCCCCCGCGAACCAGCTCAAACCAAGCGAACTCGAAGGAACACACACCATGGGAGAGCAAGATTCCAGGTCAGGCCCGCGCTGACAAATCATTGCACATTGTCCTAGCATACTGCCTGCCAATTTGAAAACGCGACAGCCCTCGAAACTGGCGCGACTGCTTTTTGCGGCACCGGAGGGGGGGGGACTTCCGAACATTCATTGCCAAGACATGCGAGATTCAAACCGACTGAAGTACTTCTGGACACCATGCCGGCAGGCATGTCGGGATGGCTCTTGCTTTCGGCCAGCCTAAGTTGGCGCTTACCAAACGCGAACTGTGGTGTCTGGAGCTTGCTTTTCCATAACTGCATTACACTCGGCAAAGAAAGCAATCTCGAAGAGCGCCAAGTTCTTTGCTTCAGAAAGCACCTATTATTGTCGCGACTACATCGTGGACGCTCAAAGGAACAATCAAGGACCTTATGCGTCCCTACGACTTATGCGGCCCTGCGAATTCAAAAAGGGGTCCCCCAAAAGGCCGGGGCCCCTCTATGAAGGAGGATTCTTTAGCGTCCATGTACATTTGCAGAGCAATCCCACAGCATCTGGACCCAGAGGCCCGAGCCAAAGCAAGACTGACACTTGGCTTGCCCAGGCCTTCAAACAAGAGGCTGGGGCCTTCCAAGGGAAGGCTACATCTTCAAAGAGCCAAAACAGCTCAGCGGGAGAAGTGGCGTTCACCAGCTGTTCAGCTAGCTTCAGGCCGATGCCAATGGGTCAGCTTGCTTCTGAAAAAGAGAAGCATGGTCATGTCTTTTGAAACCACCACACAGAAGGCACGCAACAAGCACAGGGGATGGTGAAGACGCACGAGGCTTGAGGTGCAACCACTCCCGTTAGATGGAACTTTCTCGCGGAGCTTGCGGGATTCGCAAACTGGCGCCCCTCTGGGGGCCTCTTTCCCTTCAAAGGTGGCGAAAAAAAGTGAAACCAAGCTTCCCGATGTGCACAGTCTTTTATTTCCCTGCCGCAAAACGCCGGTGCTTGCGCTACCATTTGGCCTTGGTGGAACGTCTTCTGGGCGCATGACCATAGTCACACTTTCATCAGTACATCACGACCAACACACACACACAAGCACACAAGTGCACTATGCTGACATGCTGATATGCGTCACAATGTAAGCACACATGGCACCACTGCGCCTCTGTTCGCTGCTTCTTCGCCTCCGATGTCCAGCCACAGGCATGCGGCATGCCCCCAACCACACCCATGCCAGCCGTGATTCTACTCACCCTCGCACCTACGCACCCACACCGTCACGCACCAATACCGACCAAGCGACCGACCCAACCAAACCAACTAACCCACAGTGTCACATGGAGAAAAATGCGGAACCTAACCCGGATCTGCATGAAGCCAACAAGCCAAGAGCCAACACCCGAAGCAAAAAAGGGAAGCCTGGAACATGTCAAACGCAGGTAGGGCAAAAACGTGGAGCGAGTCCACTACCCTCATATTAACCCGTACATGGGAGCTTCTCTAAATGGCGAACCCTCGTCTGGTTGGCAACCATTTTAGTGGCCCCCTATTTTGAAAAACACCCATATCATATACATATTGGGGGCTGGAAGCTTTTGTCATTACAGTCCGAAGTTCGAAAGCGCTATGCAAACTGCGCGACAAGGCACATTGGCCAACATTCACATGACATGGATTCCTAAAATCTAACAGGGATCCTTACATTATACACCTGAACATTGCAACTGGTAAATGGTGGTTTCCTTTGATTTTGGTGTTGAAAAAAGCAACATGTTTCAACTGGTTGCAAAATGGAGATCTTTTAAGGAGCTCTGTCTAATATGGCCGGGATTTGGGGGGGGGGGGGGGGTTGTTTCTTTTTGGTGGGTGCCACTTTTCCGGACCTGGCTGCTGATCCCTGGCCTGCTGATCCCAGGACTGCTCCTAAGCGGAACCGCGGAACGAGACCTGAACATCGTGAACGTGGATCTGCAAACTTTACTATAAGTTCAAAAGCTGAATTGAGGGGATCCCCAAGCAAAGGACCCTTATCATGGTGAGCTCGCAATAAAATAGGCAAATTTGGATTCCTTGTGAGGTCTCTTAGGGAATTCGAGCAATTTCATCCATTATCTTCCTGGTTTTGAGTGAAAATGTTGGGGCTAATTCCTTTCAGGGCTCAGAGTCAATCGATTGGACTCACCCAGAACTTGAACCGGAACTTGCGAGGACCTCAAACAGTGGTGGTCCATGGGGCCAGCCGCAAGGTCAACCAGAAGTCGGGGTAATGTGGGCAATGAGCAAAGTGGGCTTGGCAAACGCAGCAAACACATAGGTGTCCTTTTGAGGGGAAATAGATGGGTTTCCCTGGTAGATGATTAAACCACGAGGAACACCAGGAACCGCCAACTATTTTTCTACCAAAACAACCAAAAAGGACACCTGTCACCAAACCATTTTGCCACTGAATCCATTTGGGTCAAAGCACATGGCTGGCGAGGAGGCCATTCTGGAGACCACTCTCTGGGCCGGGGTTAAATAGCTTGCAACTGCTTCAACTAGCCCTATGGCAACCGCGTATGGCCCAGATTTGGGCCAAGCAGTTTCACAGTTTGGGAGGCTGCGGATCCACCATCTCAGGTGCTAAAGTGTACGCACTGATCCAAAAGAGTGAAATTGGGGTAAATGAGTTTGGGCATCCGAACAATCTTCCGCACACCCAATCGCATGTCAGTCCATCCATTCGACTGCATCCTGCGAACGACACTTCCCCTCATGCCAGGGTTTGATTCAAGCTTTGCAAGCAAAACCACCGCAGGATCTCTCTAAGGGCCCAGCTTTCTTCCAGCCTGACAGGCGAACAGCCCATGCGACATGCGAACGAGATGTGTCGATTCTGGCCGGTGCCTCAAAGAGGGCTAGTTTTCAAGACAACCCCAGCGGGGTCAAACACCCATTTTGAGGTGTCTCTCTTTTGGAGGGTACTTTTTGGGGCTAATTGAAAGGGGGGGTGGCCCTTTGAGACGCACTCCTCAGGGTTCCCCCAGTCTTGGGCGCTTCAGTCCCTGCAGTCAGAGACATTGTGAACAGTTCCACAGCGCCAGCGCCAAATCGCAACGGTTCAGTACAAGTGTATGAAACGACTGCAGCTCCAGCTGCAAATGGGCAAGCTTAGCTCTGTAAAATGTTATCCTTGCTATCCGCCCCATCGATTTACAGGGTTTTGGGACACCTCACCAGCAAAATTCCACCCTCTCTCAACTGCTATTGCGGGGGTTTATTCCACAACCGGACATGTGTTTGCAGCACAACAACACAACCACTCATTGATTGCCCTTGCGTGCAAGGCTCGCAGGCTCATCCTTTTCTGTTGCCAAAGCCGCTCTGGTTTCGCGTCGGTACACGGCTGACATCATTTTCTATCATGACGACCCCAGGCAAGCAGAACTGCAGTTTTTATGCAGCTATCCCTTGAGGCCTTTACACTGTTTGCATTTGCGCTTGACACGCCCATGTTGGCAAGGGTGGCATTGCGGGCAGTCTGCCTTCACCTTGCCGTGTGGGCATGGAGAGCACAGTCGGCATTGGAACTTCAATTTGCCGTGTTTGCACCCATGGCACTGCGCGCACCTTCGCTCAAGCATGCCGTGCAAGCACCCCTTGCACTGCTTGCAGTTTTTTTTTGCCTTGCCATGAGGGCACCCGCTGCACTGCTTGCAGTTCTCTTTGGCCATGCCGTGCGGACACTCTGGGTGTTTGCGCTTCCTCTCGTTGCCATCCACACACAAGCTTGTAGAACAAGCAGATGGGCCTTGTAATGCCTCAGCTGTGGCAGCACACTTTGCCTGTACTCGAAGCCACTGCTTTTGGCTGGCAACTGAGCTCTGACTGACGAGAAGCTCCTGGAATGTCTGCACATGTGCCTGCAGGCGCTGCAGCGCAGGTGCCACGGCTGAATCTGTCAAATCCAAGCTGTCCAGGCACGCAAGCACCAGTGACCGCAGCCTAGCCTGCAAATCTTTGGATGCTGGCAGCCCGCTCTGCGACGAGCTGTAAGCAAGCATGCTATTTCTATCGCCTTTGCACCGCGGAGGAGACAAGGCAGCCACGGCGCGGCGGAGAATCCTCCGAAGTGTTGCAGGGTCTTGCGACTCTGCAAGTTCCTCCTCCAAGCCGTTGACGTACGTCTCTCTGCTGTCAGTGTCGCTGTTCTGCCATCTTTGGATAGCCCTCTGCATTAAGCGCGCTGCCTTGGCTTCAGCATCCTCACATTCCTCACGGTTCTCCTCACCAAGTGAACAATCTGCGGGGACAAGCTCTTGCGGTGGCATATGCTTGCTGATCTGCTTCTGAAGCTGCAATCCCACTGGATCATCACCAAGAACACAAAGGATGGTTTGAGACACTCGTGCCAAAATCCGAGCCAATCTGGCGCCAACTGGTCTGTCACTAGGACCATCCACAGACTCCAAGTATCGTACAAACAAGGTGACCACGGAAAGCCCATTGTGATCTTGTGATATCTTATCCCTGGGCAGCGCAACAAGCCAAGACGCCACATGAAAGGCATGTTTCTCAAGTTGCGGCCTGCTCATCTGCGTTCTCTGCAGCTCATAGCGATGCAAAACAGCTGCCGCGCGCTTTTCTCGAAAGCGTGTGGCGTGGTACCGAGCTCTCTCATCAAATGACGCGTCAACCATGCCAAGGGTTTCAGCCATGGCAGGAAAGTTCGGCAGGAGATGCGTGGAAGCACAAGCTCAATGAAACAGCTGCAGCATACAGTTTACTGCTCAACACACACACACACACACTCTCAAACCCCTGAATCCATGTCAACCCCACAACCCCTCTTTTCGTAAAGCCTCCTTTGGAATACTTTGCCAGTGGAGAACAATTAGGTCACAGGACCCATTGCGTCAAAAGGGTAACATTTGCCTTAGCTTCCTCCCTATGTTTTGCGTGTGGCTGGTTTGAGCGAACCTCTTGGAACGGCTTTGGCCTTCCTTTTGTTTTGAGCGATGCAATTCATTTGCACATCCAGTTCAAACTAGATCCCCTGCCAACAAAACCAGTTCTACTTAAATCCTGCTGCCAACAAAACCAGTTCTAACTAAAATCCCCTCGCCAACCAAAAAACCGCGAATCATTCGAAGCTGGGTGGAGCCTCCTCCGCCTTTCCACTCGTCAGACTTCCAGGACTTCTGTTTCCAGTCGTCCTCCTTTTTCCAGTCCTTCGACTTCCACTGGTCACCTGGCCAGAAACGGGTTCTGACTGCGAGTCTGTGGGAAACCCTTTAAAAGACAAGCACGGGTTGACCTCCGGTATTTGGTTCCGAAGGAACTAACGTTTTGAAAGGGGTTGACCTCATTCCCTCGGGTATTTGGAGCTTGGGAGTCAGACAAAAGAGCCAAAGCGCTGAAACTGCGAACACTTTTTTTCCGACTGGATTCAAAGATGTGGGCCTGGACTACCAAACAAATCAGACCCCTACAAATGGCTGACGTCATTAACTTTTGAGCTTGCCTTGGAACACTCTGCAAGTGGGTCCCCAACTTCATCACACCCTCCCCCTTATTCCCCCTTTTGCTAGCTCTCTGCCACTCATGACTCATTGAATCCTCTGGGTGTTGGTTGACAACCAAACAAAACCAGCCCCCACTTTGTGTGGTTCCGAACCCTCGTCTCCACTGGTCTTTGGACAAGTGCCTCCGCCGTCTCCGCCGTCTGGGTAGCCGTCTAGGAGGGCCCTAAGCGAGGCGTGGGGTATGTCAACCCCAAGATGAGGCGAGGAAACGAGGAACATAGGCGTCTCTTTTTTAAGGTTGGACAACCCAACGTTTCCATACCAAAAACACGAGGAAAAAAAGGCGCCCTCAAAAAGAAAGACACCCACATGAGAACACGTGCCTGACTGGGCGTGTATTCTCGTGTTCCAGAAATTACCAGGTCCACCTCCCGCAGTCAAGGGGAGTTAAGGGCCCGGCCTGGCAGCTTTCCGCAGCCATGTCCTGAGACGGGGGCTTTGAGTCGCTTTGCCTCACCTGTGCCTCTGCTTGGTGGCGTCAAGAGAAAAACTCTGCAGGTCACCGACCTGCACGGTTTAGCCTTGGTGTTCGCTGCTTGCTCTCTGCAGGTCCGCCAAAAACCTGCAGGATCCTGCACGGCTTTGCCTTGTTTGTGGCTTGCCTGGGCCACTGACCTGTCTGGGGTTTGCTTGGGCATCGCCAGCATCATCTTCATTGATGCTTGCGTCCACTTTCCAGCGTCTGCGCTGGAAACCTTGCAAAGCACCTTTTTGGACTTTGTCTGGGTTGGTGCCCAGGCGTTGCTTTTGCTTTGCAGCCCCCTCACCGCCCAAAAGGTCTCTTCCAGCTTGGCCAGATTTGTTTTGGGTTTGGTTGGGGCTCCTTTCCGCCTCTTGCCCATTGGACCAAGAAATTTACCGGTTGCATGAGCGGTCAACGCAGCCTCAAGCCATTGGCCGACATTTCCGTAGCTACCAACGATGCCCGCCCAAGTGCGCAAACCTACTTAAGCGCACCCGCTCAGCACTGCGCATGAAAAGAATGCCCGCTCATAGCATCCCACAGCACACCCCTGCCAAACCATAAGAACACTCACCCGACTGTGCACCCGCTCATCTTCGGACACACGGCGCCAAGCCCGCACGCATGTGGCAAACACTCAGCGCTAAGCGCATCGACGCGGAGTCTGGCTTTGAAAGCGTTCTGCGGGCAGGCACAGCAAGCAAAATAGCATGTGACCCGGTCCGCTGCTTAGAGCACCACTTCGAGTGGTGCATTGGTGCTAAAACCTTGCTTTTAGAACTAGGCGCGTTCGCCATTCCCTGCGACGACCAGTGAAAAACATGAGTTCTTGCGATTTGAACACATTTGAAGGAAAAGGACTCGGCCGCACACGCTTTCCAAGTAGAGCGGCGCTTTGTTCTGGATATGACCCCAACACACACTTTTGGACATGAACCTTTGCAAAACGGATGTTCCGCTGAGGCCCCATGCTTACAGAGGCTGTTTGCAACAGCCAGCGCTGTGAACAAGCTCTGGTGTCAGTGTTTTTTGCAGTCTCACACGCCTACCATGTCTTTCAAACATCCTCGAAACGCTTTGCGTTTCGCCTCACAGCGGAGCCGCTGACCGATTGGCAGCTGCGCCGCCCCAAACCTGTTGGGTTCCATTGCAACAGGCAACGTCGCTGGAAGCTATGGGGTCGATAGGCCAGGAACAGGCTCCGAAGTGGTTCGGGGGGGTGGAATCCCCGAATCTGTGATACAACAAAAGGGCTTCCCAGTAAAGGTGGAGATTCCCTTGTATCACAGAAGTAGGGAAAAACCCCTTGATCCCACAACCCTGTTTTTGAGATTTTGAATGCCAAGCATCTGTGGGGAGTCGATCTCTTCTGCATTCGTCACCAAATCCTTGAGGACCTCGCGTGCCACGTCCATCAGTTTGGCCGGGACTTCAGACCGTTGGGCCCGGTAAGATTGAAATAGGCCCCTCGGATTGCAAACCCCTCATAGGGTTGATTCATAGGGTGTCCCCTTTGGGTGGGGATTCATCACTGGACACCCCGCAATTCACAGGCGGGTTCACTGGTCTGCGGTCAACATGTTGAAAGTCCAAACCGCAGGAACACGTTTTTCCTTGAGTAGTATTCACCAAACAAAAAAGAAAAAAAAAACACGAGCAAACCAAACAAGGATAAAACGAAGGATGCTGCCCACGAAACCTGACTTGCAACTTCTGCCCGGCTCGGCTCGGACTCTGAGCCAGTAAAGGATTTAAGCCCAGCCTTTGCAGGTCGCATCTAGGGTTTGCCCGCATCTACGAGCCCGTTTCTGAGTGACTCCATATCTGGGCTGCCCTCAGATCCCTCGCTAAAAGTTCAACTTTTAGTGGGTTAAATGGAAGCTACCACTAAACACTAAAAGCTAAAAGGCTAAGGGGATGGCTGGGAGCCACAAAGTTATGATAACACGAGATTCAACGGGAGAAAATGAAATTATTTTCTATTGCTGTGTTTGAAGTTGTTGCAGGGAAACCCCAAAACAGCAGAGTTTCGGCGTTCCATAGCCCAGGCGAAGCCTATTTTGCTTTTTAAAAAGGGCGCTGTCATTTTTATCTAGATCAGAACCTAAAACAGTCGATGGCTGGCTAAATGCCATTTGGTTCTCCTGGAGCGCTTCGTTTGCACTGGCGCTCTTTTTCCCACGTGTCACGTTTTCCTAAGCTCTCCTGCGGCCAAAATGGTGATTGAAACTACCATAAAGAAATCCGTGAAAATTCCGGGACACCTTCTTGTGAAATGGCCTGTGAAATGGCAGCTAGCTGTTTATGTACTCACTGTAAGACTGACAAGGCAGCTCAAATGTTACAGTTCGCCCAAGAGCTATGTTGGGGAATTCATGAAGAATTTTATCCACACTAGGCAAGCGCATTCTCATGCGATCTCTTGGAAATCAGCTAGCAGCCAGCGCTTGCGAATGGGCACCTTTTGAGGGCAGCCCTTGTTCTTTTGGTTTTTCTGGGACGACAAAGGGTTGAACACCACAAAAACAACTGGTCCCCGATTTCTCATTCCAATCGACTTGGCGGCCGCATGTAAGTCAGGTGGTTTGGGGATTTTGTGTTTTGGGGGTAGCCCTTTTTTGGGTGGTTTCCCAAAAAAGAACCAGGGATTGAACCCCCAAAACCACCTTGTGCTGCTTTGACCCCCTGGAAACCACCCCTAACCAATCAGTGGGAAGCTGAGTAAGGTTATAGCTGTGGTAATTGGGATAGTCTTGACCTCGGAAAAAAAGGGGGAAAAAAAAACGGACCCCCCCCCCACCAAAAAAAACAAATCCTCAACTCAATGTGGGAAGGATCGGGCAATATTCCTTTAGTATTGAACTATACTACTATTGAATTGGGAATAAGCAGTTCAGAATTGCAAAGTTCAAAAGGAGCTTTTACGTGTCCATTTGATTGAGCATTGCTGAAGCTTCCTGTTGAGATGTTGATTTGAGAATTCGATTTGAGTTGCTATTCATTCTATCTGGGATTTGAGTTTCTATTTGAGTTTGTACGTGGATGAGACTTTCGGCTGGGCCCCAAATGGCCCAGACTAATTTAGGGGGGGACCGAGGTTGTCTTGGGGGGTGGGGGCACGCATGTGGGGAACTTCCGGACTTCCCCATGTTTGTGTGTTTTGGAAAGCTTGTCAGGCGCTGCGAAAAGATACACAGCACACTGGATATGGAGGCAATCCCCCAAAAATTGGCCCTGCCGGGTTCAAGACGATGACATTGAACTGATTGCAGTGACTATAGGAGTGCAAGTCCCATAGGGCAAGATGTTCATTAGGCGCCGGACTACTTCAAAATTCCCACGAACCATGGCGAGTCCCTGAGTCCCAGTGATTCCATTTACCTGAGGTGACTAATGGGACCACCTGGAGGCAGAAGCGGAACAACTCTCTGGTGACCTACGGCAACTGGGATCCACTGCTCCCAGTTAAAGCGTCCAATCCCGTGGCCTGCAGCGCGTCTTCGTGCTTCAAGGGCTGAAGAATGTCCAATACCTCGCAGTGTGCTGCGCCAAAGTTTTCTCCGTGGAGATGGATTCCTTTGGAAGCCAAAAGAGAAGCTTTGGAGATATGTGCTTTGCTTTGATATACCCATTAGCGCCTGCTCCAGATACCTGTTCTTGGATGTTGATGTCAAGCCCCGACAAAGAAGGATGTGTATTTACTTTGGAACAGCTGTTGATTTCCAGAAGATACAAACCCTTTGACAACAAACTTCACTGCGTATTTTTGGTAGGGCGCAGCAACCGAATAATATTTGGGCTGGGGGGCAGTTTCTTTTTAGCGTGTCTAAGCCCGCGGCATTTCCCATATGCAGCGGGTACTGCAGCGAAACGTTGGAGTTGACCCAACGAATCCGCCTAAGGGCTGAGGCGGATTCAGTGCGCGCAGGGCCTGCAGAATCCCCGAATCCACTGGTTTTTTCCGGCCCTGTTTCTGCCGGTCCCGGAGAAAAAAAGAAAAAGAAAACAAAACGATTCGTCCAAGGTAGAATAGCCCGGCTCGGCATTCCAAGGTAAACACAGCCTTTGGTCGGAGGTTGAGATCAACTTTCAAACATCATCAGGAAGGCAGGTGCTTGGAGCAAAAATCCGACGTTCGCTCCCTCGCCTCATGAGGACGCCGAATTGCTGGGCGGCCTTTTCACTGGCAGCGCCGCGCCCACTCTCGAAAATCTTCCTGGCACGGGCGAACCAATTATCCGCAAATGGGCGGGCGCCAGGAGCGTCTCACACATGAAGAAACGCGCAGCCGCGGGCTGCTGAAGCTTCGCTCAGGGAGAAGACCCAGGATGAAGAAGATTGAGTGCTCAGACGTGTTTTGGCTTTGGCAACCTTTGACCCACACATGCTGATTTCCAGCTGCCATGCGCCCATGTAACTATTTGCACTTAATTAGTTGGAGGCGTGTAGACATTTACCCTTTGTGTTTTTTCCCTTTCGGGGGATTTTTGGGTGGGGGGTGTGGCTGACACACCGGTTTTTGGTTACTCATTTGCGCGCGCAAGCACACATTGGCCGTGCACGTGGGTGAACATGCTGGACAGGTCGGGGCCTCTGACGCGCGCACGCACAACATGCGCGCGCAGCTATCCCATGCTCGACGCAGATGGGTTCTTGCTTCCGGTAGTGCACTCATCCCTGCTTCATATGCACCTTGAGGGTGCGCTATGCGCCTGTGCCTGATGGCTTAGCTTTCCTGCAGCACAGGGATGTTAGCATTTATACAGGCTGGATGCTTGTTTGGCTGCCGGGGCGGAACTAGATCTGGAAGATGCAACGCAGATTCGTGCCCGAAATGACACTATCCGATATTCATTCCCAGCTTCTCGTAAACTCTTGCTTCAGTTTGCAAAGCTCGGGAGCAGCAGTAAGTTGGGATGCAGGGTAGCAACAAGAAGCGGACTGGGCCCAATGCATGGGCAACAAAACTGGTGCTGGGTGCTCGCAGGAACACAGCGTTCGGTGGTGGCAGCCCCTTAGATGCCTTTGTTCCCCGAAGTGTCCAGACTAAGGGGACAGAGCCTTGAATGAAAGGCTACTGGAATGTATCCACGATGCCTTTGTTTGGAGATGTAACTAAGGCTGAGCCTGCTGACATGCACAGTGAGTTAGCCAAGATTTCTAGATGGAATCTGCAAACTACTTCTTTTCGAGCAGCCGACTCACGCCCAGATCCGCAGAGATAGGCAAACCCTGCGTTTTTGCACTGCGGTCACTGAAATTTCCCGAGGGTAAGCATATACACGTAACCATGTGGTTGGATCTTGTGGATCTTGGGGCTAAGGATGATGTATCCTTGCAAGGGCTCGCTGGGCCTTCGATGAATCGGAGTGCCCTGCTTGAAGGGAGTCTCCACCCAACAGAAGGCGTAGCTTTGGCAATAGCTATGACTGCTGTTCATTCGGGGTCAATGCTGCCTTGGTAGGATTTTGGGTTTGAGTGCGTGTTTTGGCCGTTGCGTCAGCCAGCAGCATGTTTGAGGCCCCGCACGCAACTGGATTGACTTGTTGGTGCCTGCGTGGTTGCAGTATAGTTTAGCCAAGCAAATTTCAGCCGCATACACATATACATGATATCTAGCCGTGTGTGTGTGTGTGTGTGTGTGTGTGTGTGTGTGTGTGTGTGTGCGTGTGTGTGTGTGTGTGTGTGTGTGTGTGTGTGTGTGTGTGTGTGTGTGTGTGTGTGTGTGTGTGTGTGTGTGTGTGTGTGTGTGTGTGTGTGTGTGTGTGTGTGTGTGTGTGTGTGTGTGTGTGTGTGTGTGTGTGTGTGTGTGTGTGTGTGTGTGTGTGTGTGTGTGTGTGTGTGTGTGTGTGTGTGTGTGTGTGTGTGTGTGTGTGTGTGTGTGTGTGTGTGTGTGTGTGTGTGTGTGTGTATGTGTGTATGTGTGATGTGTGATGTGTGATGTGTGATGTGTGATGTGTGATGTGTGATGTGTGATGTGTGATGTGTGATGTGTGTATGTGTGATGTGTGATGTGTGATGTGTGTATGTGTGATGTGTGATGTGTGATGTGTGATGTGTGATGTGTGATGTGTGATGTGTGATGTGTGATGTGTGATGTGTGATGTGTGATGTGTGATGTGTGATGTGTGTGTGTGTGTGTGTGCGCGTGTGTGTGCGTGTGATATGTGTGTGTGTAGGTGTGTGTGTGTGTGATGTGTGTAAGTGTGTGTGTAGAGGTGTGTGTGTGTGTAGAGGTGTGTGTGCGTATGTGCAGAGGTGTGGCTGTGTGCGTGTTTTGCGAGTACTTTGTTTACGCGGCTTAAGGCCAGAAACCAAAAACATCAAACAGTTTTGGGTTTTGACACACCACACCCATATGAATTTATAAAACTCAACACACCCGTCTATCTTCCAGAATCTGTTGGGAAAGCCGGGCGTGGCCAAATGGGGCAAACCGAGATCCCAGGCTTCCAGGCGAACTTAAAAGGCCTGATGTTCATAGCCCTCTCCCCGGGTAGAGAAACCTCTTAGGAAGCAAAGGAAGCAAGGGGAGGCAAAGGAAGCGGTATGAACAAGGGGTACTTCCCTTAGAAAGCTGTGCGTGAGCTCTGCAAAGGAACCCGCCTTGCTGCGTCCGCAATCAGGTTTGTGGGCTTGTCGACCATGTCGGCGTTGCTGTCTATGTCCTCACGGGCGGCATGCGGCTATGTACAAGCGCGGCATGTGCACGTGTGCAACAGATGATCCATTGGAGGGTCGAGCTACGTGTCAAGAATTGCTTGAAGATAAGAAACATACCGGCCCTTGAAAGATCTTCCTGGTATTATTGAAACACTTGGTCGTGAGCATGAATTGCTGGTCTTTGCTTGTAGCCCTGCTGTACCTGTGTTGGCTAGAAGCCGCCGGGACACGTTCCCAAAATGCCTTCCTTTGCAAACACCAGCCCTTTCAGGATATAGTTTGACAACACCATTCTTTTTCCATGGACAATGCAACTCCAATAGCCAGTGAGGCAGTCAGACCTTGGCTTTCCCCTGAAGCCTTGCGAGACCAGTCCTTGAGCAACTGCATGGCGATGGGCTCTGTGAGTTTGGCCAACGGCCCACCGACCTTACCTCGGTGGCGAAATCTGCGAAGCCCTGCGAAAAGTGAATAACTTCTGGTGGTTCAATACGGAAAACCAAGCAAAACGTTGGCAAAAAAGTTAGTTAAAGTTAAACGTGGTTTCACTTTTGGTGGTTTAACTTTTGTTAGTTGGCACAAAATTAAAGTCCTAACATCCCTTGGCAAAATGCTGCAAAGTTGCTGAGGTCCACATCGGTACAGAGCTTTCCAGTTTTGTTCAGCTTCAGCACCCGCTGCTTCACCGACTCCAGCAGCTGGCTCACATCTTCGTGCTCGATCTCTTCATATCCGCCCTCTTCCGCCGGCTCTTCCGCCGGCTCTTCGGCTTCCACCTCCTCCATGGGATTCTGCAGCCCCTGACGATTTCAGTCAGGCCATGGCTTTCACCCCGGCCCACTCACCGAAAAGGTTCCCGGAGTGAGGAGCCTGCTACCTACACAACTGGGCGGCTGGTGCCATTTCTTGTGTAAAAGACTTCCAACCCGGGCCTGAAGTTCTTTCAAGTCGTTTTTGTGCAAAATCGTGCGACCCCGAACGCAAGTCAGGCGGATTCACTCAGCGCTGTCCCTCCGACCGTTCTTTCCGTGCCCTTTCCTTCGTGGAGAGGTGTAAACCCAACATTGGAAGGGACACACAAAGAACAAACAACAACTGCCCCAACTTCACATCGAAACTGTCAAAAAAACCTCAGCGGCCTCAATGGCGTTGAGCAGGAACTTGTTGGGATCATCCCCCGTGTCGGCATCTTGGACAACCTCAAGCGGGCCGAGCGGCACGCTTGAAGAGACAGAAGGTTCGGCCCTGGCCGTTGTTACCGGACATCAATTTGGATGCGCAGCCCAAGGCTTCGCTGGAGATGGGTTGATATGTCCCTTTTTTCCTGTTGTTTTTGTTTTTTGGAGGATACTTGGATTCTATGTTAAAGTTTCCCTCTGGAGGATTCGACTTGGATTCTACGTTGATTTGCCTATTGCACACACACACAAACACAGACACACACACACACACACAAACAAACTCAACACACATCAACACAAACACAAACACAAACACAAACACAAACACAAAAACAAACACAAACACAAACACAAACACAAACACAGACACAGACACAGACACAGACACAGACACAGACACACACACACACACAGGCTCAGGCCCGTGGTGTTTGCTTCCGGTGAATTTATCCCTAGCTTGCGTGGCTTCTCTTGATTTCAGTGGTCATTACTCAAAGACTCTTGCTCCAGTTTGCAAAGATCTTGGGGCAGTAGCAAGTTCGGGACATCAGTGATGGGGCCAAAGCGTGGCCCAAAGTGGTCAAAGATTTGGAAACCAAGACAATTACTTCTACAACCGCGACGAGTTTTGTAGGGAGGCAGAAAAACTGCTGTCCCGTGATCGCAGGAACACAGTGCATTGATAGGTGGTGCCAGTCGTTAGATGCGTGTTCCCCGAAGCATCGAAGCTACCGCGGGCAGTGCCTTCATAAAAAGGTAACTTGAATCCATTCATGCCTTTGTTCGGAGACAAAGCCATGAGTCAGCTGACACGCACAGTAAACACTATGAAAGATCTCCTGACGGAGCTTCCAACAAAACAAATTGGCAAGAAAGCAACTCAAGCTGCCCGGGGCTCAGCATTTCTCCGCAGCCCTAAATGTTACAAGGGGTCGGTTTCCAAGTTGCGAGCAAAGATCAATACTTTTGTCTGTGTCTCACAAAGGAACCCAGGCGCAAAAGGCTTCACATGGATGCGCTATGATGCGCTCTTGTCATTTACGCAGCCGGGAAAAGGGTATGTGCGTATAAAACGCGGCGTGTAACGAGTGTCCAATGTCGCTTTGTTATATGGCCTCAAGCAAAGTCGCTGCAATGTAATTATCATACGGGTTCTGTGAGGTAAACCTCGTTGACCGTTTCCCTAAGTGTTAAAACCGCCTTCACAGCGCCCAACTGTGAAGGTTGAGCTTGCTCGGTTTAGTCTAAGCTATAGAAACGGCCAACTCTCAGCTGGGCCCTAGTCAAATGACCCAAACAGAATACCAAGCTTGGTTGACGTTGGAAGGAGAGCAAAAATGTAAATGTTAGCAGTTAAGTTGTGATTTCCCACTAAAACACAATAAGCAAAAATGTGGAAAACAATACTAATATATATATATATACATGTATTATATTAAACACATGTTTCCCAACAACAACCATGCAAGGGGCCAAGCATGGCATGCCAAATGCCCAAGCTCTCAGCCTCTTGCGCTTTGGCACACATCTTCTGGCAGTTTGATCCGTCTGTTCTCCCATCCCCTTTCCCGCCACGCACCTGCCACGGACCCGGATGACTGAAAGTTCAGCAGCTGAACCACATCTGACTAACCCAAGGGAAACAGTTGATGGTTGGCTCAAACTAAAGAGGCTCCACTTGGTTCAATTCGTATTCTGGGTCCTTCCCTCTTGAGGTGTCTTTGGGACAGCGGAGGGAGCTGCAAAAAAGAAAAACACCTCTTACCACTTACAACAAGTCAGTCACTTCTAAAGGACATGAGTTATAGATCCGACCCTGGCGGTGCAACCTGAATATAAGACACCCAGTAAGGACCCAAACCATGACTTAAAGTCTCGGGGGTTCCAAGCTCAGAAATCCGTCCACTCGCCCGGTCGAGCGGTCGAGCGCTCAAGCGCTCGCGGTCGAGCGGTCGGCCTGCAGCACCTCCAGGGCCGAGTCCACCTCCAACTCCGAGAGCTTCTTGGCCACCGCCGGCAGGCGCAGCCCGGGCAGACCCGCCTGGCGCATCTCACGGACGGCTGTCGACTCGCTGTCGACTCGCTGACGCATCGGACGGATGGCAAGCAGCGCAGGCCGCAGAAGGCCGCGGTTTGTGTTGTTGCAGAGGTATCACCCCCGCAAGTCAGGTTTTCTTTTTTTGGTTTGTTGGACCCCCCGGAAGTCGTGGCTTTCTTAGCGTTGCCCTGCGGAGCTGGTGTTTGTTGAGCAGAGCGCTTCTGAAAGGGGGAGCAGTATCCCCTCATGTCCCGCGGACTGGAGCAGCGTGCCTCTGAAAGCTTTGATCTCGAGCCCTTTGAACACTTTTACGCGGGAGGCTCCGGTGAAAACCAGACATGACCCAGGGCTGTGGGAAATGGAATCCACTTCTGTGATACAAAAAGGGCCTCCCGAAGGCTAACCCCCCATTTGAAGAGGGGATTCCCAAAAGTATCACAGAAGCGGTTGGAAAAACCCCGAGTGATCCCACACACCTGACCCATGGAGACTCCAGTCAGCGCGCGCCTTCTGCAGCTCGCGCACCTTATCCGTGACCCGGCGGTTCAGCTTCACCGTCGACATGGGCGCTCGAGCTCGGCTTCGCGAACGCGAAGCGATTCGCTTCTCCCTAAAAAGGCGAGAAGAAAGACGCGAAAAGGGGAAAATGAAAAAAACACTGAAGGCGATCAAAGCAAACCAGCAACCAAAGAAAACAAGAACAAATGTGGAAAGTGATGACCAGCTGTCAGTCACCAAGTCACGCTAGGCTTGCTGTCATCATGTGCTTGATTGACTCTTCGATTCTGACACACGCAAACATGCACAAGGTTGAGCTCCCAAATCGTGCATCCTAAACCTTTCAGTGCCTTGCACGGTCCCTAGTGCCATCAGAAACAACTTCAAAGGTTGAAGACTGGGTGGGTCAAGCACTTGCAGTGGAAGATCACCCGGGCATTAAGTCTCCTAAGCGGGGCATGCCAGTTTTTTCTCAGCCGCATCGCCCAGATCCGAATTGAATGCGACCCAAACAGAGCTCTCTCTGAGCTTTGCATTCGGAGATCGGGAGAGCGTATCCCCCTCGGATCCTGAAATGTACCCGCTTTGCGATCTTGGTGTGTTGCAAGAACCAAAGGTCGCAAGGTAAATTTCAGACCGTTTGACATCTTTTGACTTGAAAAGTTGAGGCCCTCACGAAATTGTTTGGGTTCGGTCAAATTTTCACCGATTCCGATTCCAATCGCTGGAACGCTACACGCGGGTTGCTGTGCCCGGCGAACCTGAGGCGTGCTTTTGGGGCGTGCCAAGCTGAGGGATGCGAACAGAAAGCCCTGGACGACGAGGGAATATAGGGGAGTTTCTCAAAATGGTGGACCACATGGACCCCTGGTAAAGGGAAACACAAGGTTTCAGCAGCCGCAACATGGCGATTTGGCCGATTCACGACGATGCCAACCAGATCTCCAGGATCCATCAGCGTCGCTCAAAGCCGAGCGGAGGCGCGTGGCGGCTATCGGCTCAGAGCACCTCGGGTTGTTCATCGAGTTCTGCTGCGGTCTCCTGAGCTCAGAACTCCCAGTTTGCACCCAGACCCAGTCGGTTCGGTGATCACCTTTGGGGGGGCCAAAACGGGAACCCGACATTGGGAAACCAAAGGGTCAGATCAGATCAGGTCGATTTGCTTTGGACTGAGAGAATCAAGGCCTCAAGGGTCAGAAGAATCCCGACTCCAAGCTTCAGCTGCCGAAAGCTGAACATATTGGCTCAGAGGTCATTATCTCCGAGCCCAACCAGGGGTTTGCCTTTTTGCGCCGTAAATTGTTTGGAACCTCAGCGCAGAAACCGTCTCTGTGTGGGTCCCTCTATTTCCCCACGGGTCAACGGTTAAACCTACGCCTCATGGCGGGCCTTTTCCTGTTCCGCCCACGAGTTCTGCGAAGGCATGTTGCCAATGCAAGCATTACCAAGTTTCTCTAGCGCATGCTCTTGCTGCGGAAAGCAAAGCCATAAGGACAGCGCACCGACCCAGCTCTTTCAAAGCATGGCAGTGCTGCAAGTCCACTATAAACAGCTTTGTGAGAGTAATGCCACGATGCCTTGCGACTTGAGCTTTACAAAAGCCTGTACAAAGATGCGTCACCAAACGATAGTCAGTACGCCACCTGAATTAGAAACGGACTCTGGTCCGGCATCCAAAGCGCAGCGCCCTTAAACAGCATGCAAGAGTACCTGCCGGCGGGTTGCCCGTATCTCAAATATGTTTTTTCAGGTCTGGCCTCCGGTCCCCTGCTACAGTTTAAGTTAAATGGAAGCTCCCACTAAACCCCTGAAACCAAGAAAACCTAAGGACCAGGATGGCTGGGAACCAAGTTTGGGGGGCTTCTCCAGGTGTTTCCAAGGACCTATCAACCTAGGAAATTTGACTGGAAACTCGGCGGGGACGGCTCGTGTGCTGAACCGATTTCGAACAACCTGCCCAATTGCTGTTGGAAGCTGGCTCATAGCAAACAGAAACACAAACACAAATAAACACAAACAAGGACAGGGACAATGACAGAAACAGAAACAGAAAGCAAGCAGGCAAGCAAGCAAGCAAGCAGGCAGGCAGGCAGGCAAGCAACGCAAGCAAAGAAAGCAAAGAAAACAAAGAATGCAAGAAGGCAAAGAAGGCAAGAAAGCAACAGAGCAAACACAAACAAGAGCACAAACACACACACACACAAACACAAAACCCACAGAAGCACAGAAACACAGAGACGCAAAGGCACAGAGGGGCAGAGAGACAAAGACAAAGAGACAGAGAGAGAGAGAGAGAGAGAGAGAGATAGAGAGAGCCAAACAAACAAAGAGAGAGCGAGACAGAAAGGGAGAGAGAGAAAGAGAGAGAAAGATAGAGAGACAAAGAGACACCCAAACACCCCCACACCCCGCACGCACACACACACACACACACACACACACACACACACACACACACACACACACACACACACACACACACACACACACACACACACACACACACACACACACACACACACACACACACACACACACACACACACACACACACACACACACGCACGCACGCACGCACGCACGCACGCACGCACGCACGCACGCACGCACGCACGCACGCACGCACGCACGCACGCACGCACGCACGCACGCACGCACGCACGCACGCACGCACGCACGCACGCACGCACGCACGCACGCACGCACGCACGCACGCACGCACGCACGCACGCACGCACGCACGCACGCACGCGCACACACACACACCCACACCCACACCCACACCCACACCCACACCCACATCCACACCCACACCCACACCCACACCCACACCCACACCCACACCCACACCGCAACAGAAACACACACAACACAAAACACACAAGCACAAACACAAACCACCAATCAAAGAAGATAACAACACAGCAAGCTAAGCAAACAGCCAGGCAGGTAGGCAGGGCAGGGCAGGCCAGGCAGGCCGACACACGGACACACACACAAACACACACAAAACAACACACATCAATCCAAAGGGATGGAACGCCACGTGAAAACTTCAAGAAGTTCCCAGTCCAAAGACTTCGCCCCAAGTTTTGGGGCCTTGGGGTTTGGCCGTAGATTCCCGCACAAGGCCCGGGTGGCTTGCATAGTCCAGTAAACACCTCCAGTTGCCATGGTCACAGAAAACCGCACTGTCTGCAATACAAGAGTGATTGATTCCCATGACTCCCACTTGCCTTTAGACAAAAAACAAAAACGCGCGATAGCTTGACCGAACTTCATGTAAGGGGCCAAATCCCGTGCACCGTTTTTTTTGTCAGTAGTCCACGCGAGCCGGGCAATGTTTCATGCGTGCCCCGATGGATTTTGATGAACCTCCATAAGTGGCAACTTGGTGAGCGTTGCCTGTCATTGCTTTGACACCAGACACTGGTGAAACTTGGCCTCTCATCTTCACAGGTCTCTTTCTCTTGGAGAACAAGGAGACCAACCCCTCAAAGTGACTCAAGTCCAACCCGGCGGAGTGACAAAAACGCGCCGAAACCGAAGCCATGCCCTCGCCTGAAGGCCCAGCTTCTCGCGCTCTCTCTGAGAAGCGCCTCGGCGACTGATCCATCTCCAACAGCCCGGGCGTCAGGAGAAATCGCCGTGTGTTTCCAACGCGGCGCTTAAAAGCGGATGGGCGCCACAAACCAAGTTGCCACTGAGCCCAACTTTTGCTCCCGCAGGAAGGGAAGAGCCAGAGTTGGGACAGAACTCTGAGATTGGCGATTCAGACATTTCCTCCCGCCCGGTCCGCGGGGTCCTCGACAAAGGCCTGGCCTTTCGGCACCAGGTGGCAAAAAATGGCGCACGATGCTTTTTAGTACCACGCAAAAACACCACCTCCAACCAATACCTGATTCTTTACCTTGGGGGATTTTATTGGGTGTTTATCATAGTTTTTATTGGCTTGTCCAACAACCACCTCTCACGGTTTTCCTGGGGTCCGCATAGAATGTCAAAGCATGGTTGGCGTCCATTGAGTTGATGCAACTGGGAATGAGGGAAGCGCTGTAAACCTCAATTCACCAGTCAAATGGGCCGCGCCGACTTTTACGGTCGGAATTTGCTTCTGCCCGGCGATCGTCCCATACCCAGCTACTCCGGGTCTGGTGATCATTTCCGTGGGGCCCGGTTTCTGTCCGCCAAATTTGAGGGATGCTCCAACCATGCCAATGGAGAAACCTCGATGAATGTTCCTTCTGTCGACCCCACCGGTAAACTACAACTTGGACATTGTCCTTTTTGGAGTTACCATTTTGGTGTGGGGTGAAAAAGGAACCAACACAAAACTACCGTCTTTTTGGGTCCACGGACTGAGCTCGGAGCAACCTCTGCTTTTCAAGGGGACATCCGATGCCGAAGCTGCCCTCCGAGCACCCCACTCTTGGGGGATGTACGGCCGAGCAGTGCCAAAAGACCGGACAGGCACTTCCTGCACGTGGTTCCCCCCTCGAAATGCCCCGGCTTTCCCGGCTTCAAGGAAATTGATGTCAACCCTTAGGAAGGGGGCATTTTAGCCTGGGAAACCTCTGTATTTTCAATTCACAACTTCACAACCGAAACAACACAACTCTTTGGGGGAAGTTGTGCCCTCCGCCGACTCCCTTGGAAGGTCAGTTCCTAGGGGCACTAGCCCTTATGGCTCGCGAACATCTGAGTTATATTTCACCAACCTGAAAGAAGGTGGTTGGGTGGGTATTCCCCACATAAACCACCGTTTAGGCTGAGGTCGTGTGAGGTCGCTATAATTCACCCAGTAACATGAAGTCCGAGAGTTGTCCTTCATGACAGCCATGGGCATTGGTCCATGTTGCGGGCGCTGCGTGCTTCTCTGCGCTGCCATTCGAAAGGAGCCAAACTTCTGCACAGCTTGCCGCATTCATCATGCCTTTATTTTACAGCTGCATCTCCCTGTTCCCCGTCCTTGGGCTGACCTCCTCCTCGTTACCTCAGCTGAAGCTGAGACACAAGTCTGGCCCCGTGTTTGGCCTTTGGGAGGCGTTTGTGGTCTGATGTCGCAACACCATGGCCGCATCTCGCGCAAGCGCGACGCGCATCTCGTGCCGTCAGAAGCTACAAACCAGCGGCTCCCAGGTTTCAAGGCCAAGCCCAGTTTCAAGGGGTGATGGTTTCAAAGCGAGTTACCAGCCCGGAGAAGTGGTACATCAAATTTGGGATGCGGACCATGGTTTTCCTTTTGCCCTTTTGCTTTCCCTTTTCCTTTGCGTTTACTTAGAAAGGAACACAAAATGGGTACCTGGACCTTCAACATTTCCCTCAAACACTATGCGGTTGCCCCAACATCTACGGGAAACACTCCACTTTTTGTATGGTTGCCCCAACCTTCTGAGAAACATCCCACTTTTTGTCTGGGGAGTTTGTCTAGGTCCTTCAATAAAGAGGTTAGAATAAGGGTGCCCTTTTCTCTGTAGTCTATTTTAGTAGGGGAACCTTTCCCCAAGAAAGAAACGGTAAAGGTTGGCGCTACTGGGAGACCTAGTTGAAGGTTCGCAGGAGAAGGGTGTTGGAGCATATGAGTCCGAGCAAATGAACCCATTCTTCTACGGGGCACCTTCCAAAAAAAAACATCGCCGAGCTGCTGGAGTCGGAGTCCTCGCGGGCCGTCAGTGCGGGCTCGCCTCGTGACGTTGATTCGCGAGACATCGCGCAACGAGTGGCGAGCTGTTTGGGTCCGTCGTCTTTTTGATGGCTACCCCCCCTCCAAAGGTACGACTGCAGTTCAGTTTTACTGCTCAAGGCACACACACACACCCCTAAATCCATCAAACCCACAACCCCTCTTTTCGTAACCACGATGTCAAGCCTCCTTTGGCATACTATGTTATTGGAGAACAAATCCCAACGTTGAAGCTCCCAAGAGACGCATGTGAGGGACTCCTCATAAGGACGACTTGAAAAAAAACCTCGTGACCGGCCAGTTGCAGGTGCGCTGCGGCTGCCCAGTTGGCCAAAGTGGGCAGAGTGCGGAATCCCATACGTGCACATGGCCATGGGTCAAATCCAAATCGTAGCCCCAGTGAACATCCCATTCCCCACTATAGACTAAAATGGGTGGTGCACCTACCCCAAAATGGTACCATTGGTGTTGACCTACAGCCATATGACACACAAAATCTGCAGCTGGCAGTTGAAAAACCGTCTGAAGTAGCTTCAAAGGCATCTCACATCGCGCCCTTCCTCCTACAATCATGGAGAACCTGTGGGAGATCTCGAAAGTCATATGAATAAACTGTTTCCCTGACAGGTGCGACGCAAATGTTGACCCAGGATGAATCAACCTCTCGATGAACAAGGCGGTGTCCCATAGAGGAAGTCCGTTCGACAGTGGTCAGGTGCCATAGCCCATGGAGAGTGCCTTGCAATTGCTATGATTTGTTTCTGCACCCTACGGAACCAAACCAGCTTGACCATACCCCTTCAAGGTTGGTTGGCGTTGGAAGGGGAGAAAAAGTTTAAACTTTAGAAGCTAAGTGGGGATTCCCCACTAAACCACAACAAGCAAACATGCAAAAAAAAGAGTTTCCCAACAACAACCATAGTTATAGGGTTGCACCCTATGGTTTGTTTATGCACCCCTTGGTTTGTTTATGCACCCCTGGTTTGATGCATCGGTCAAACTGAGGCCTACATCGCGGCCTTCGAAAGGCATCAAAACCCAACGGGTGCTCGTCCGTTTCACCATTGGCGCGCAACCGAGTCTTCGCGCACATTGTCCAGTCTTCAAAGGGCCCTCGAAAAATCGGGGCTTCTCTGTGGTATCCCAAGATTACCTTTTTTCTGGGCCCTCAACACAAAGCAATTTGTCCACCGCCCAGAACCCCCACCTCACCACGCAAAGGCCCCCACCGCACCAAACGAAAGCTCATTAAAAAACAAGGCGCACAAGGTGCTGTCCAGCCCCCCAAAAGTAGGAAGATGGATGGGTATCATGTTTTCTTTGTTGCTTTCACGGGAACCCCACAAATTTGTGGCACATCCCCCAATTTTTACACATACCCACGAGGATGGACTTTTTTTGGATGGTTTAACTACGTTTGGAATCCCCGTTGACCCACGGCCCGAAACCCCCCCGGTAGGGCGCCCCGTTGGCCGCGTTCGCCGCGCCGCTTGCGCCGAACGGAACCGCCGCGCCTGGCCGCTCTGGGCTCAGGTGGCCCGTGCCCGGCTCCAAGGGCTCTGGTGCAGGCGACCCTTCGGCTTCTGCGCGCAGGGCCTGGAACGACGAACTGAAGCGCTTCACCGGCCCGCGCCAGGCGGTGTGCAGGGCCTTTGTGGCTGCGTGGGGGACTTGTCCTGAGGGATACTTGGCGGTTAGGGCCTGGCTTGGCACCAAACTGGGGGACTTGTCCTGGGGGATTCAAGTTTTTTTCTCAAAGGAGTAAGTCAAAGATAGGCTTTTTCTCCTTGGAGAAAGGCTTGACTCCTTCCACTCACAGGAACTGGAAGGGCTCACGCATGCCGACTTCCCGAAGGATCCCAAGGATCAGGGGCTAAAGCTGGGGGAGGTGGGGGGGGGGTCTCGAAATTTCTGGCTTCACCGGACCGGACCGGTTCTTTCGTGAGTCCTTTTGTCTGTGTTCTGCTCTCTTGCCTTCTTTGTGTTGATTGTTTGCTTATACATCGTGGCCAAAGGAAAATTAAGACGGCGTTGACAAGTTGAAGCTCAAATGGAAAACGGGCCTTTGGTGTCTCCAACATGCCAATGCGTAGTTTCCTTTTGGTTTCGCACAAACTGGTCAACCCTGAACAGAACGGCTCAAACTCAACCGAACATAGCCCTACTTTCAACGCTCTCAGGACAGGTGGCCGTGTATTGGGCCGGCCTCTCGCATTTGGTTTCGGGATGTTTCGGGGCTTCATGCAACCAAAACATGAGTTCGACATGGACCCGGAGTGGTCGGAACCTCGAACCTGCCCAAGGCGGGACAAGGCGACATATTTGGACCTTGATAGATTTCTTTGGAGGATGCTGGGCTTCCCCTGAGCCTGGTTTTGCAGTGCATGTTCCAACCCAGACTCTAGCAAACATACCCTGCCCTTCCTTGGACGTAAGGCCAACATGTGCCGAGCCGGGCCAGCATTCGCGAAACCATGGCAAAGGCGCCCTTCCACAGGAAGCCAATCCGGAGGACATGTTTTTTGGGACTAATGCACCCAAAGTGCCCCGGGAATAATCTATCCATATGGGTATGGGTCAAAATTAAACCACCAGGAATTGGACCGCAGGTTTTAGTCCTTGGTTCCATTTACCAGGGCTCCATTTAGGGTACCTATTTTTGACCCACAGCCATATATTTTATGGGAAGACCAAATGGCGGTCGGGTACTTGTCATCAGCCCGACACAAATGTTCAAAACAACTTGCCAGGCACCCTCCAAGCCGGAAGGGCATCGATCATATTTTTGCTTTTCCCCGGTGGTTTTTCGGGATACTGAACTCTTCTGCAGTCTTGCAGTCAAAACATAACAAAAGGTGGATGGAAATAAAACCAAACCTGTCAAACTTTGGACGTTGGTTTCATGCTAGTGCCCTTATACTTTTCAATACTTGATATAGACACAAGGAGTCCCCCTTATTGACACGAGCACACACACACACACCAAAGAGTGCAGGCTGCTCCCAGTTACTCTTTGGCATTCGCACACCCACCGACCGCGCCTCTCTGTACCATTCAGCCTGACTTTTCAAGGCTATCGACAAACAGATTTGTCCCAATTGGGCCCTTTTGTTGAACAGTCTTGCAAACATCTTGGCCCATGGAAACAAACCAGTGGTTTGTTATTGTAGAATCGCACAAACAGCCTTTGCAACTCGCCATTCAAATCGCCTGGCAAACAAAAAAGGCACATATGCTGAGCTTGGCTGCGCACCCCCCCCTCCCAAAAAAAAAAAAAAAGAAAGAAATAAGAAGCCGCAAGCAGCTGAATTGATCATGCCGGGCCTGCCGGCTTTTTGCACGCCGGGGATACTTGACCAATAGCAAATCGCTGAGCAAAGTTCAAGCCATGTGCTGATCCCTACTGCGGCATGCGTGACATCACAGACCGATGACATCACGTGACACGCATAGAACAAGTCGCTGGCCCCGATTTGTTTGGAAGACCAAGCTGAGTGGCAGCTCGGGTGCGGTACTTCTGCGTAATTGGCAGGTCTTTCGGGACACCCTGCTGCTCCATGAACCTATGGAAGCGCTCGTTGCCTCAGCCGTTTGGCAAGCGAGTGAAGCTTTGGCTTCTGAGCGACAAGAAAAACAAGGAACTAGGAACCAACAAGAACTAACTGCCCAGAAGAGCAGGCAAACAACATAAAACCTGCTACAACTTGAAGGAAAGCGGTATACCCTCCTGCAGATTGACGTGGAACTCCAAAGACAATCATGTTCAGAGGAATCGTGTTTTGGGACACCCCTGACAGGGGTTCTTGGCGTGCACTAGGGTATACATATACATACTGCCGAATCTGTCCGGTTTCTCTTTTGAAGCGCGCCTCCCAGCTCCATCATCTTGAGATGAATCGGCTTCCAGGCGTCCAAGTACAGGGACCTTACTTTCATTCCAGGGGTACCTTCCATTTCCATTCTGAACCCAGGGATCCGAATCTTTCCAGAAAACTATCAGAACCCTAGGGGAAACAGCGATCGGCTTTTGAAAAGAAGGATGCCTGAAAAGAACGGGGAATCAAACCCTATGGTTGCCAATGGGAACAGGAACGCGCACTTGCCTTTTCTTTGGCTTATACCAGGGACTTGTCCAGGGGAAACGGAACACATAGTTTGAGTTTGATTGTTGCTTGGAAAACTCGTCCACAAATAAATGGGATTTCTCTGCTACTTGACAATAACGCTCAAACAAAAAAGGGTACCCCATCCCCAAAAAAGGGAAAATTATTTGGCAAATGATTGATTCCAAATGGTTTTGTAGAGGGGAAATCCCGTCATAATGGGAAAGCCGGGGGCTGAAGTCCCATTCCATAGAAAATGTCCCTTCGATTCACAAAATGAACATATATCCATCCATACATGGCTTCTGGTCAAATTGCTCGAATTCGCCGATTGGAATAAGTACTCCTCCAAAAAAAACACCGCGCGGGAGGGGGGTGATGCTAAACACTGAGAAAGGCTTACATCAGGAAATAATGAACAAAAAGCCCGGAAAGGCGTAACAAAACGTCACATGATAGCAGCTGCAAAGTGAGGGATGCCTTAAAGGGACGTAATAAGCCGGGGAGAGAGGGGACGTCAAGGAAACTTGAGGGTATGACATCTTGGAGGCCACGATTGGGTGGCTCGTCTTTTTTTGGGGACGAACACAACGGCGGGTCTTCCTGTTGGTTTCCCTTTAAAACGCAACCAAAAAGGGGTTTCCTCCCAACAAAAAACACACTCAATTGTGGGTCCCAAATCCAAATCGTCCGTGACACATACCCAGTTGTTGCCCGCGGGGCTTCAACCATGTGGAAAAACAACCAGAAGTTGGATGGTCTGAAGAGGACACCAGAAGGAAACACCAGTGTTTGTTTAGGAGGCTCTCCAAAATGGCATAGGTTTTCCTTTTGCAATGCTTACCCTTTAAAGCCATCCGCCAACGGGGCACCAACTGGAAACCGAAAAAAGGAACCCGCAGCCGACACGTTCCACGCGGCCGGGGGGCTGAACGAAGCTAGTCTTCACCCCGAGGCTCCGGTGCTTGCCCGAGGCCTCGATGCTGATGTAGATCCCGTGGGACACAGAGGCCCAGACCTTGGTTGCTGTAACGACCCCCCGGCAAAAAGTTCTGCACTTTTTGGGGGTTGAGCGGAAAACCCTTTGATTTCCCAATTGTTTGGCGGTGTAGTGGAAAACCCAACTTGATTTCAACCAAAAAGTTGAAGTCTAAAGATCCAACCTCAGCTGCGCCGCTTCGATGGCTGCGTTGTCAAAACCGTCCACTTGAAGCTTTGGCCCAAGGAGATGCAAAAACCATGTCCTTTGATAAATGAGAAGAGAACCAAAGGGAAGCCAATGGAACCCATCAACAACTAACGTAAAATGACGCAAAACTTGAATGAAACCAGGGCTTGAAAGGTGGGCGGGAGTCATGTTTTGAGAAATATGCATCCTCAAAAAGACATACTCAAGTGGTCTCCGGTTTCTCCCGTTGCTCCAGAAATGCGAAACAGCGAATCCTACCTCTACAGAATTTCGGTCATCCTCTTTTGTTGGTCGAAGGAACAACCCTGTTGGTTGACAAGTTTGGACGGTTTTGTCTCGAGGTTCACGATCTTGCAGCAAACTTAGATGGTGCTCAAAACCTGTTCTGGGCGAATTATAATATTGCACCAACCTGAAATAAGGTGGTTGGGGGGCTATTCCCCACATAAACCACCATTTGGGGTGAGGTCGTCTGAGGTTGTTATAATTCACCCAGACCTGTTTGCTTTCGGTGCAAGCACGCGCCCTGTACCAATTCTTCCACTCAAGGATCAGGACTCCTGCTGGATTCTGAATAGCCGAAAAAGCGACTTGAGTCAATTCATCATGAGTACCTGAAGTTTGGAGTTGATCGGGGGCAATGGGACAGGTTCACGAGGCGGCCAATGGATTGATCTAAGCCAGCTCCTGTCTATTCTGGACAATCACCCTTTCTCTGAGCATGAGGTTATTGAAGGGGATTTCACTCGCGAAGTTCAAGCCTGCCTGTTGCTTTCTGATTTCTGCCTGGCCTTTCCAGGCAGAAATCACCCGACGCCTCCGCTAGTCGACACCCAGTCGGTGCAGCATCTTTTTGGACCGTGGGCGTTGACGGTGTGCATTTGTTTGATCGTGTGCGGTGGTGAACGCTGAATGTCAACACCTGATGAATGATTTGGACAAACAAACTTCCGCGGGGATACGGAGGGAGCGGGGATACGGGGGGATTCTCTTGGCGTCATTTAAGGTGCTAGTTGGTGTCCCCTGAATGATGCCCCTTTCGTCATTCATAAAGAAGACCCTCTTGGAGTTGCTGTCCTCCTGAGACAAGCGTCTGCTGACCAGTAAGTACGGCGAGTAACCGGAAGCTAACATTAGCAGAACTCAAATGGCTCAATGCACTGACATGCCTACAGCAGAAAGGATGCGCCCAGTCTTTCCAAGACTTGTTGAAGTACCTTCCCGAAAGCAATGGACAAAACTGGACAAAAAATGGTAATGCAAATGGTCTTCGAGAAAACCAGAACAACACCAACCACTGGAAATACCTAGTAGTTACACATACCCAAGTGGAGGGTGAGTCTGCTGCTTGCGTTTGAAGATCCCGCGTGAGAACCCTTGAAAAGAGTCAACGCACCGTGATGTCACGCGAAGCAGTTTCATGCGGCGTAATGCCATGGTAGGATCTGGCATGATACAGTACAACATGGTGCATTATTTGGGAAGGGTATGGGATATAGCGTGGGGTATGTCTTTGCTCGAATCATATGGAACATGGTAAGGACCATACATATATATATATATATATGTATAATATATATGTATATATATATATGCATGTGTGCGTGTGTGCATGTATGTTGCATGTATGCAAGTTTACATGTTTGCATGCAACGCATGACTGCGCGGATGCATGCATAGGATGTATGTTTCTTGCTTGCACACGTGCATGCTCAAACGTGTGTCTCTGGCTATGCGTGTATATAAGTGTGCATGAAGAAAACTGAGCGTGGATGCATCACTGTGCATTACAAGGCCAGGTGCTTTCTATAGTAAGTCTCTCGTGTTGAACAATGCGCATGTATGTGTGTGCTCGTGTCTGCCTCTATGCACATGTGTGTGTGTGTGTGTGTCTTGTGTGTTTGTGCGTGTGTGCTTGTGTATGTCTGCTTGCATATGTGTGTGTGGTGCACGCGGTGCCGCGCCGTGCCGTTCCGTGCTAGTGCCGTTTTTTGGCGCTCCGTTCTGTTCCCTGCGTCTGCGTGTGTGCGCGCGCGCGTGGGGGCTGGGTGTCAATGTGCGAGTGTGACTGTCCACGTGAGCGTCTGGGGATGATTGTGTCTGCATCACAATACGCGCTCGGTGTGGGCTAAACAATTAATCCACATACGTCTCTCCCTTTCAACCCTGAATACCAGCATGGGCAACCAGTATCGTGCGGAAGCAACTGATCGCAGGCCTGGCCAAACTGTCCGAGAATCTGTCGCAACATCTCTGATTGCCAGGCCGTTGGAGTTGCTGGTTGAAGAACGTATGCACTCTGGCATCCATTGCAAAAGGATTTGGGAGCTTGTCTTTAAAAGCTCCCACTGGCTAGCTGCCCACCTGAGGTAGGATTGAGCCATGTCCGCGCACGTGTGCCACTAGCTCACATCAGGCTTGCTAGAGGATTTTCTGGTGCCATCCCAAAGTCAGAATATCATTCATGATACGGCGGATGCCCCAAATATTGGGAGTAAACCAACCATACTCCGCCACAAAGCAATGGTAGATGCCGGTAAATTGGAGGCTTTCCGTGTTCTCTTACTCGCAAAAAGTGTGGGCATCCACCGGTCGCCGCGGCGAGAAGCACCAAGTCCGTCCTCCCGGAGGCGTGCCGACATTTGCGAGAGGAAGCGGGCCTCAAGTCCAAGGCCGCGCAGATCGCTGGTGCAAAGGGACTACAAAGCCCCCACTTCTGAGTGGGCAAAACGTACGGCTCGGCCCATGCACACGTCCTCCGGCAAAGGAACAGTGTATACAGGTCGCTTGAGGGCAAAAGCGCCCACCATTCATACAATACCTGGGGCTACGGTACCCCTTTGTGTTGGGGGCTGGATTGAAAAGGGCAGCAGGGAACCCAGCGATTTGGGAAGGTTTTCGCGAGGGCTCGAGACTCTCCGCACTCCTCCCCAGCCGCTTTCAGCGATCGAAGCATGTCTCGTGGACAAGAGACCCATCCAACGACAAATCAGTAGCACCTGGCCCAAGCATTTTCCCACAGGAACACCCGAAAATACTGGTTGTGCAAATGCAAAATCGCTTGGCTGTGTTAATTTGGTTGGGTAAGACACCCCCCAACACGAAACGTTTAGGGAAATCGCTCAAAAACACGCCAAAGGACCCTTACGCAGCCCCTGGGCAACCGGACCTTGATGCTATGCTTCCCAGACGGGCTCCTGTCGGCTCGCCATGTGTGTCTTCAAATCAAAACCCCCAAATGCGCAGAAGACAAACCACCCGAAAGGGTATCCTCAAGAAACACAACATGGATGTGACTCAAAACCAGGGACGCTGCCGATCTATTCCTTTTTCATGCTTGCGTCCTGAGCTGAACCAACAATCACATATGTATCTTTCAAGCTTGCACGGTGAGCCGTGATTCGAGCTCGCCGATAGCTCAAGACAGCACTCACCGCGTGCATGGTTCTGCACTAGCATCCCTCTATCCAAACCCCCAAACGCTTCTGGCATAGTATAAGAAGCTAAATCACTTACACACATGATTCTCCCATGATCATGGGGCAATTCGGTGCATAGTACCCCAGAAGCCCGTTCTCATTACTAAGCCAATTATAATATGCACACATGAGTCATCATCAAAACCTGGTATTAAAATGGTCTACCCAAATCCATGTCAACAAAGAGTTAACCAGGCGGCATCCATTTTTGGTTGGGACTATCCCTTACCCTCCCACCAACTAACATGGAAGTGCAGAAACCGGATCCCTTTCCAAGAGGAAAGTCGTCTTACAGGGGTCTGTGCACAAACCCATGTGAGCTGGGAGGCTACCAGGTTTCTTGAACCATCCCCAAACCAATCACCACCAAATTGCCTGATAGGTCACCTGCCATGGGGTCAGGAGGGCTCCTTTTGGCCCTCCCGCATCCTAATTTTAAGGACGTGGCGCACGCATTTTCTCATCTATCTGGGCCGCTGGCTTGCCATGCGCTACCTGGCCGAGGGCCAAGCGCCAAAGGCCCGGGAGTGGATGGCATTTATCGACCTGCACATCTTTGTAAGCACATCTATGTATATATAAGAATGATCACCCCCCGCCAGGGCCTACCTTTCCTGTCAAGTCTACTCCGTGTGCCTCGTACTTACGTATGTATGTAGAGGGTGTGAATATATGAGTTGAACTGAATTGAATTGAACTGATTTTAATTGAAATGAGTTGAAATGAAGTGAAGTGGAATGGAATGGAATGGAAGGAGAATACATCCGCCGACCCCATGCCTGGTCCAGACTGGACCATGCTTTTGGCATGGGGGCGGTGTGTTCTGTGTTGCTTTTGTTGATATGTTTTCTATAGGGTTATGTGTGTATATATATATATATATATATATATGCCCCTTGGGGCGGGAAAATACGTCGGCTGGATTTCTGGCTCTCTGGATCTCTGGATCTCTGGATGTCTGAATGTCTGGATCTCTGGGTCTGGATGTCGTGTCTGCGTGTCTGGATGTCTGGATGTCTGGATGTCTGGATGTCTGGATGTCTGGATCCCCTTCCCCCCCCAAACCTCCCCCCCTCTCCCTTCCCCCCCTCCCCCCGTCTCTTTGTGTCTGTCTGTGTCTGTCTACGTATTATCTGCGCCTGTCTTCGTGTCCGCGAAGACCCTCACCCCCCCCCCCCCCCGTGTCTGTCTGTGTCTCTTTGTGTCTGTCTGTGTCTGCCTGTGTCTGTCTATGTATCTGCGTCTTTCTCGTGTCCGCGAAGACCCCCCCCCCTGCGTGTCTGTCTCTGTCTCTTTGTGTCCGTCTGTGTCTGTCTACGTATCTGCGTCTGTCTTCATATCCGCGAACGGGTCTGTGCACGCGTGCTTTCTCCGAATTTCTAAGGTGCATGGGGGCGGCGGAACCAGGCCGCAGGCCATTAAATACATGTAGGTATGCAGGTACGCACATCGGTTTGTCTGTCTGGCTGTCTGTCTGTCTATCTGTGTTTGTGTATATACGTATGAACGTACGTACTCAATGCATGTATGCATCCATGCATGCATGGGTGCGTGCCTGAGTGTGTGTGTGTGCATGTATGTACGTGTGTCTGTTTGTGTACGTGCACATGTGTGTATGTGTCCATGTGTATAAATACATATATATATATATATGCATATGTGCATGGATGAATGACTGTGATGTATGCGTATGCATGTATCTATCAATGCATCTAGCCAGTTCGCGCAGGGCAAGCAGCATGACGTTCGTGAATTGGTCCGCCATGTCCGAAGATGCGTTCACCGAGGCCACGGGAAAAGAGGAAATTATTCATCCTGTATGTACGGTGGTGTTGTAGTGTCAGGGCTTATGTATGTATATTCTTCATTTCTCTACGCATCGATGCGTAGCATCTTTGTTTAATTAAAGCTGCGTTACCTACAGTATGTACACGCATATACCGACATGAACATATATGGACATATATGAACATGCATAAACATATGTGCAAGCAAAAGTAGATACACATCAAAAAAAGTGATGTTGCGCATACATAAATACATTACATTACATTACCTTACCTTACATTACATTGCATTACATTCCAGTACATACATACATACATACATACCTACATGCATAACATAACATTACATACATACGTACATACATTACATACATACGTACATACATTACATACATACATACATACATTACATACACTACACACATACACACATACACACATACACACATACACACATACACACATACACACATACACACATACACACATACACACATACACACATACACACATACCAC
>CAUJNA010000668.1:2030000-2040000 GCA_963377175.1 Effrenium voratum | reverse complement strand
ATACATACGTGTATACATATATATAGTGTGTATGTATATATATATATAATTTGTATCCATACACATATGGCAGCATCAACACAGTACGGGGGTTGTGCAAAACTACCGCCCCTGAAAACTGCCCGTCCGGCCCTTCCGCCCTTGGAAGTTCAATAACACACAAGTTGCTGGTGGAGCCGTTGGTTTTCAGTCGCTCGAGGGGCTTGAGGCAGGCCTGGACACAGTCGTCTTCCGTAACTTCCAGAGAAACTTCCGCGCGGGTTCCGTGCTTTTGTGTTGGCCCTGGGCCCAATCTACGACACACACACACACACACACATACGGCCCCATATACGCACAGCTCCGCATCCCTTCCGCATGTCTTCCGCTGCACTTCTGCCACTGGGAAGCTCATGCCATGGTTTCGCGACCCCCTGACGTATCGAGCTTCAGCCGTTCAGCTCTAACCCTGTGCCAGCCTTTTCCCCCATCTCGTCCGGAGCCTCCCCGACATCCTGCACAGAAAAAGAAAATCATAATAATAATAATAATAATAATAATAATAATAATAATAATAATAATAATAATAATAATAATAATAATAATAATAATAATAATATATATATATATATATTAAAAGAAGAAGAAAAACAACGGAAGCCTGCGGAAGACAACGGACATCTGCATGAGCAGCAGCAGTTGAGGGGTGTGCTAAACCCAGTCGCGGCCGAAGAGAAAGATCAAAGGGAAGATCAAATCCCCTTCGCGGGGGCTTTTGCGGGGACGCAACTGCAGTTGTATCCAGTGCCCGCGAAAGCGAACATCTTTAAACTTAAAACCTAATTCTCAACCAAAAGCGACGTGAAAGCAATTGCCTCATCAAAGCCTCTCGTGAAAGGAACCTTTCATGCTGTGACAGCCCGGCAAACAGGCCCTTTTCGCGACCCTTGCGTGGGTACGTAAATGATAAACCCCTTTTCGAACCCTTTCGCGGCCTCGGCTAAAGCAACAACTTGAAAACATTGAAATCGATAATTAATTCCTCTCAAATACTAATTTCCAATGCAAAGCTTTTAGAACGTCGCTCATTTGAATGTCCAACTCGTTTTGGAAGGTTTCAATAGGTAAAGCAACATGAAGCCGGAAGCCAAACATTTCTGGGAGTCCCTTTTCGAGACAACCACAAAGCTGACTGTGGCTCTGTCACCGAATTGTTGCTTCTCACAGAACTGGTTGTGGGTGTGGACTTCATTCTCCCAGGGTTCCTACCCAATCTCTTTTTATGAACACTTTCATCTCCCAAACAAAAACGAAGACTGGGCTCGTATTCAAATTGGTCAAACCAACCGTGGAGACGTTGGGCGCCGGTTTTCGTGCGAGTCCGCCGCGTTTTTCTTTCTCGTGAAGAGCGGAGGCCTCCGTCGGCCTCCGTCCGGCCTCGTCTCCATCGAGCACGATGTCACCGGGAAGCGCGTTGTGGTTGTTGAGGCCTGGGGCTCCAGGGACCCCAGGGACCGCAAAGCTCCGCAAAGCTCCGCAAAGCTCCCGGAAAAAACTCGTCACATGGTCAGCAAATGAGTGGACCATTTGGGTGAGGGGCTAGCCCTGTTCAAAACGAATCAGAGACTGTCCTGAAAGGGCTGCGACCTTTTGAAAGCCCGCTGTTCGCACGTTTTGCATGCCGATTCTCACGCTTCACCAGGCTTTCCATGGGTGCGTTTTGCGTCCGAAACCGCCACCGTCGGAAGAAGCATGGGGGTTTCTTGCGCTCCCTCTGCCAAACAAGTAAGCATGTTGGTATGAAGTGATCCCCTACCTGCACAAAGAGGTAGGTTTGTGTGTAGTTTAGATGAATGTCTGACATGTCCCGAAACATTCTGCCATGTTCACCTGACGACAAATATGGGAGATCCCTGGCCAAGTAGAATTCCAGCCTGAGCTAAACATGACAAGCACACTTGCCGGTCGTCATCTGGAAATAGCAAGCAACATATGGGTCTGTCTTTCGGGGAAACCTTGTGGTTGGTTTCAAGGGAAACCAAAAGAACACCAACCGTGTTTGTGGGTCCAACTTAAGAAAAAAGATACACCCACATAGGGGGTACTTCACCAGCGTTAGGTTTCAGGGTGGGAACACCCAGGAGAATAGTACACAACTTGAACTGTCTGCTTCAAATTCCAGTGAACCACAAGTTAAAACATGTGGAACCCTTTGAAGTAGTCTTCCCTAGTCTTCCCACGGATCGTAACTGGAGCAATGGGAAGCCCGTGAATCCATACACCTCTGGTTGCAAACAAAAAGAGGCGTGGTGCCATTTTACAACAAAAAAAGGAATCCTTCACTTTTGGTGGTTGCAACGTGAGGTCTCTCCTTTGGTTTCGCTCGAGTTCCTTTCATCCCTCGCCACTGGGCGTGCGGCTCATCCAGATGCACTGCCTCGGCCCATCGCGGCCCTGCAAGAACCTCCGCAGCGCGCTCGCGTGGCGCTTGTCCAGGCGAGAGTCCTGGGATAGCACCCGACAGTCCGAGAGGACCTGGGACCAACTGGGAACATCGGAGGGGTCCAGTTGGTCCTACCAAGCTGAAAACAAAAGTGGGATCCACACCCATGGTTGCGGCATCTCATGGCCGGGCTCCTGAAACACAGTGGAAAACCAGCGTGGAGTCCTGGGCAACACATATTCACGTTGAGTTTCGGGGGGGGGTCATGCGCATCTTCGGCATGGCAACTCCTCAAGAAAAAGAAAAACGGCCCAGCGCTCGCTCCCATGCCACATTCGGTCTGCCGAGCGTCCGGCTCATCCAGCACGACAAAGGGCGCCAGGGCCTCCCGCATGCCATTCAAGAGGCCCAGCAGCGCGAAGAGCAGGCTCAGGGCGCAAATGTCCCTGGACAGTCAAGGAAAATCTGAAAAACACAAGCCGAGCAATCACTCCCTTCGGCCTTCTTTCGGAAAAAAAACAAAAACAAACACACAAAAGGTCGAAGGGAATGGAGATCTGGATGAAACATGACTAAATAATAGATCACTCTCTCCTTTTGGCTTCCTTTTGGTAAAACGAAAAACCCACGGGCGCGGAGGGAGGGAAACAACTACATAAACAAATCGCGAGTGAAGGGTGCCACCCATTTCGCTGACGCTCCGTCTCTATGAATTCCGGCCTTGTGGCAACAAGTAACCGTGGCTGCGGATCAGATGAAAGTTCCCCGGGGCCCTCTTCGGATGGCGAAGTGAAGCAAAGGTCAACCCAGCGCTTCCATCTCCATTCACTGGAGATACCCTTGAACAAGTTCAGCATTGGCTTAGATACAATTCCGGCCCAATTACAACTCTATGGAATTTCAGCTCAATCCCACAACTACCTTCTCACGCCAGAACTTGTTGCATCTGAGGATTGACCTTCTGGGGGAGGAAGGGAGGGCATATTAATCCAAGGTTAACATGTCTCAAAACCTTAGAATCATGAGGGTGGATGTCCGCACTTGTGGCAAGAGGATTATCCCCTATACTACAATTACTTTGTAGTTGCATGTGTGGCTCAACCGAGAAACCCTCCAAGAGCGGAGGCCTCTAGTTTCCCCAAAATGGCTGAAACTCCTCTGTTTGAGGGATATGCCTGTTTCATGTCTCGACCAATCAGCAAAAAAAGCAAGGAGGGGACGACCCCAACCAACTGCTGGGCAAGAACATGCTACGTAAGTTTGCACCCCGCCTCGCAAACAGCAAAAATGTGTCGAAGTTGTGTGACCCCTTTTTGCTGGTGCGTTATTCAGTCATTCCAAATACCCACAAAACAAACACACAAAACAGTATCTGCTCTCTGGGCCCAGTTGCCGCGTGTCAACAGTAGGGACTCCTTGTGCTTGGTTCTAAGACGACATCTTGGACTCTCTGTTCAGACATACATGGATTTAGGAAACCAGCCAATCAGCAGGGAAAGAACACCGGCCAATCAACAAACATAATTTATCATATGCATATGTGTACAATATATGTACGTACATTAAAACAACAAGCAACAACAATCAAGAATCAACACGTTTTGTCAAATCAACAAATCAACATGTGAGACATCAACATGGGGTTTGTCTCACAATAAGTATCCCCCAAAAAACAAAAAAAACAAACAACAAAAAGTGTGGTTCCCTTGGTGTGGTTCCCTTGGTTTCCCTTTAAAACCACTCTAACCATGAGGCCAAGGTCAAAACTCCCTGTATCCCAAAAACACCAAGTAAAGAACCCGCTTTCTTTGGGCCATGACTCGCAGTTCCTCCACCGCTTTCCCCGCTTTCTTGGTTGACGTTGGAAGGGGAGCAACACTTCAAATTTTAGCAGTTGAGTGGTTGGATTTCAACCACTAAGCCATAAGCAAAAACGTTTAAATCATGCTTCCCAACAACCATGTCATGATGACCCCCAACTGGAAACAAGGACTCTGGTCAATCATTTCATGGGCCCCAGACTCGGTCAATGCCCCAGACCCATGAAGCTTCAACCACCGTATTCTTTGGGCCATGACATCTCACGGGTTCCCAACCAACCCGCTTGCTCCCCGCTTTCCCCCGGCTCAAGACCCCCAACCCCGAACCCCCAACCCCCACCCCCCCACCCCCCACCCCCCACCCCAAACCCATCCCCCACCCCATGAAGCTTTCCCCGGAGTTTCGCGCCTGGCGCCGTCGGAGAGGCTGTTGAGCGGGGTGCCGCAGCCGCAGGCCACGCCACCGCGCCGCGCGGAGGTGCGCAGCTCGAAGCAGCCGTCGGCCTGGCGGCTGAGCACCGCCTGCCCGCCCTCGCCCCACTCCTGGCGCCGGGGGCGGGGGGGGGGTTGGCGGGGGGAGGTGGCGGGGGGGCGGGGAGGTGGGGGGGAGGGTTTTGTGGCAAATTGGGACGAAAATTCGGATCTTGGGGGAGGGGCTTTTTATTTTCTGTTTGTGTTTCTTTTTTGTTGGGGGGGGGGGTGGTAATCGGGGGGGGGGGGGTTCAGGGGGGATGGGAAGGTCGATGGGAAAGGGGGAAACTCGTCTGTCAAAGTTGATATCCTCAAAACCTGGCGGAAACTCCAAAGTAGGACCCATCCAAGTGAAGCTTTCTGCATAAGCTCCCCAACTAGATGGGGAGATGGCAAGGGGGGGACCGAAAACGCGGGAAGGAGGTGGTACATTTTGCAACCATGGCTTCAGAGGGGCTTTGAGGCCGAAAGAGTTTTCACAGGCCAGGGAGGGGAAGCAAACAAGTGGGACCTGAGAGTCGCGCCGGGGAATCTGTTGACCCAAAACTGGGCAGCGAAATGTGTCCGGTTGCCCCAAGATTTCGGGGCACATTCGGACAACACAAAGCCAGGTTCCATTCGAGTTTCTTCCTTTGAGGGGAGTGTTGCAATACCAAGAAGCCGGTGGCTTTTGTGTGTCAAACTTCGCCCCATCTCGGGTTGTACATTCGAGTTGCACATAGGGCACATGACCCAGAGTTTGGACCTATTTCAATGGTCACTGTCATGGTGCCCGTGTTGAAAAGCTGCGCCAAGAAACGTTGTTCAGAGCAAATCCACCATGAGTGGATCCTTTCTGAGGAGGTTGTGGGGTTTCAATTGGAAACTGCAGGAAACCATGAATTTTTGGAGTTCCCCTACATCAGGGGTGAAAGTCAGCGGATGAACGAAATGGGGGGGGGGGGGGCGAACTGAAAAAAGGGGACCTGGACCCTCAACATTCCCCTTAAACATGCTCTTTGCCCCAAAGGCATGGATCAACAAATCCGATGCTTCTGGGTAGTTCTTGCGGGGTCATGAAACCAAGACTGCAGACACTGGGTTTCGGCAGCGAGACAAACCCACCCTCTGTAGCACTGCTTGGGCAGCTGAGCGGAAATCTGGAGTCAAGAACAACAAACGAGAGAACCCACCAAACAAAAAGGGACACCACGAAAGACTTGGATTTACCCGGCCCCTAAAACTCTGTTCTGCTCCAACATTATAATCCCCTTCTGCTTGGGGTAGTTTGAGGGTAAAGGCCGACACCCCAACATCTCCTCCATGCGGTCGTCCAGCGGCTCGCGTGTCAGCTCTCGGTACACTTCGTCTACCCGCCGCACCAGCCAGGCTTCTGCCCGCATGGCGCCCGCTGCCGAGCTCCTGACGTGGTTCCCCGCTCGTCAGATGGGCTTGGCAACGTTGTTTTTCTTGAAAAACCCGAAGGAGAAAGCCAGCCAATTGCAAATCACACATGCCAGATAAGCTGGGGTTGGTGGAGTTTTCGCGAACCTCCGAAAAAGAAAGCCAGCCAAGGGATGACAAATGCCAAATTTGCCAAGTCAGAACCAATGATCAAAGGGTCTGAGAGGCTCTGTGGGTGCCGGTGGGCCTGTGCCCCGGCGATGTCAACAGCCCCTGCCACTACACCAACTAAGGGTGGCAAGAGAGTGTTGATTAGTCTTTCTTTTTTTAAAGTAAGCTCAAACAGACCAAAGGCACTCGGGGGGAAAAAAAAGGAGGAAACAACAACTGGCAGAACAACTGCCTCAGATTCGTGAGCAAAGTGGCCGCACAATCTGCCTGGGGATGCTTCGAAAGAAATTTAATAGTAGTTTTGCATTTTTTTCCGGACAAACCTTCATTGGGATCCTGTTGCTTCTTGCCGCCTCAGAATGCCACACAATTCCGTATAATTTGACCGTGCCCCTATGTTTGGCAAAACGGGCACTTGACTTCACACGCCTGCTGGTAGATTTACAACCACTAGCACGTTGGTTCCACATCCCGACATGTTAACGCCGTTGCTCCGACCTGCAATCGTACCCATCAACAGCGTTATGATGTAAAATGGCCTCCACTTCTTCGCATTGAACTGTTGCGAGACTCACTGAACAAATTCGAACGAATTAAATGTTGCAAATGGCAATCTTGGCCGTGCTGCCAAACAAACAACAATGACACGCGCAACCGGGCCAACCAAGCTGGTGTGTTACGCATTTGTTTTGAGTGTGTGCGAGTGCGCATTGGTTGCGTGTCCCTGTGCTTAAACAATCATGCCAACAACAGGATGGGGTTTCTTCGAGCGTAGCTTGTGTGAGTTGATGCATGATTCAGTGTCTTGTCTCCCAAAGGTAGCAAAGACAATCGGTCGTGCGGTGTTTCGGGCCATGCTTGCTGTCGGCCGTTTGCCTGACTGCGAGTGTTCGCGATAGCCGGCAGTGCGGAAAGGCCAAGCTTGGGACCATGGTTCAGTCAAACTTGCCATGGACACGTCCCATAAAAAAGCCAAACTAAAGCTTAAATGTCACTCTTGAGGTTTCAGGAAAGCCCTTCGGAAGCATCGGATTGAGTCCTGTCGGCTGTCTTGGCATTCTTGCGCTTCAGAAGCGGCGCTGAGGTGGCCCCTTCCTGTTCGAGGAGTCCCACTCTGCAGTCTCTAGATGGGTCGGTCTGCTTTTGAGCGTACCCCCTGGTTTTGGGGGTTCTTCAAGGCAAACCAGCAGGAACACCGCCTTTTTTGGGGGGTGGAGTCCCCTGAAATATGCAAGTGAATCACACACAAAGGAAGAAACATGGGTTCTCATTGTTGCAACTACTTGCAAGAGTCAATCAACCATCGAAGAATGTCTCATTGGCATTTGCTCCCATGCAGATTGCCATAGAATCCAGGAAGGGAGTCCGCCAAAGAAGATGTGTCTGAACATCTGATGAGGAGTAGCCAAAGGCAAAACCTAAAGCGAAATAGTTGAACTCAGTGAGCGGCCTTCCACTCTCCACTAAGTGGGTGTCGCAGTTTCAGTTCTTACATGGTATATGCCACATAACTTGGTGCCTAGTTTTGCTCTTGGGAGGCACCACTTGTGAAGCTCGGTTAACATGCCAACTTTGCTAGTTGATACACGTTGCGCTCAGAATTGCGCGGTCCAAAAACTAACGGCATGAACTGTAAAGCCAACATCACTGACTTCCAGAAGTACAGTAGACTGCCTATACCACAAGCACAGGCAACACCAGGCTCTCCAAATCTAGTTCATTTTGATTCAGAGCTTTCGCCCCTGAAAGTATTGCTCCACTTGTTCCATTGCTTACGTTCCATTCATGATACCTTCATTCATGATTCAAGGACCTTTATCACTTTGTCTCGCTTCATCCAATCCCATGATGTCACGTCGCTGCATGTCAATTGTTTCCTTCCTCGATTCCTCGAGCGCGCTTACTCCGTCAATAGCCAGCCGGCCAACGATCATACAAACTGCTACCTTCCCGCCAACCAAAACTCGGCTGCTTGCTCCCCTGCCAAAAGTTTAACTTTGGGTGGTTTAGTGGAGAACCCATTAGTTGGCAACAAGTTAAAGTCCTACCATCCAAGCAAAATGCACTAGAGAAAATGAAAGTGCACAAGCTCCATGTCCAAGATGGAACAAGTCGACAGTAAGTCTGTGAGGCCGGAACGGTGGCAATGCATCAAAGACTCGATTGCCTGAAAGCTCCGTGAGGGGCTGGAACAACAGCCATACCGGGAGATTGCTAAAACTTTGATTCAAAATAGTGAGCCCCCAGCCCCTTCTCAGTTGCCAAAGGACCCGAAAATCAAAGGTTCACCTTTTGGCGCCATGGCAAGAAATGGACCAACCACGGAAACCAACAGGTTACAAGGACGATTCGCTTTGAACTGAGCCTTTCAACATGGTGAAAAGAAAACCACCAGCGATCCAACCGTTTTGGTCCCTGGGCCCCGTTCAGCCAATGCATCGTTCAGCTCTTTAAGCAAGAGGCTTGATCAATAATTCTTCTTCGGCCACCAGTTTCGAGGATCTGTGACTGTCCCATTCGGGACATATCATCTGTTTAAGGACCTTTTGATCGACCCTCACATCTGCTTGCGCGGGCTGGCTCACGGGAGTCACCTCCATCTTCGGGGTTCAAACTTTGGTTGAAACAACCAGCACCCCTTTCGCCCCCTTTGAAGGTTCAACGTGCTGAAACGGCCAAGTGGTCTGCTTTCTTCCAGACACCTTTATCCCCAAAACGAGCCGTCCAAAGTTTGCGCCGAGCTGCGAGGCCCACTCGTTCGATCTCCTGCAGGTAAGGGTGCCAAACTGAATCAAACCCAGTGAGAGGAGTGCGACCATGGTAGGTAGGGAGGGGTTCAACCAGGGAAATTTGGGGTGCATGGGGTTGGTTGTCAATGACGAAACTCACAAACAGGTTGAACGATCAACCAGGGTCAATGAAACAACCGCCCAAGGGCTCTCCCCTGTGGTTTTGTGTCTTCTCTGGAGTTGGTGCCCTTTCTGTGGTTGTTTTAATGGAAACCAAATAGAAACATGTGTGAGATTTCTCGGACTCGAATATACCCTGACTCACGGGTTGAGCCCGGAAGTCGTACGGAAACGGGAATCGGACACATTCGCCAGTCCCAATGCCATTTGGGAAGAGTCTCCTCTTGACCATTAGGCGGGCAACGTGAGATCGAAACGAGTCCCAAGAAAAAGCGCTTGGCCCTTACAAGCATGCGTTCCTTCGAAGCCGCGTTTACCAATCATGGCCTCCTTTGACCCCAAAAAGGGCCTCTTTGTTTTGGCGCGTCATCTAAAAACCAAGTTCCATCTTCAATTTCCATCGGCCAACGCCCGGCTTCCCCTTCCGACTCGTGGCCTTCCAAAAGCTTTCTCTCGGTCCTAAAGATGCGATTTCACCGTCCCATGAAACTGTGACATGCAAAAGAAACCGCCAAAACTCCACAAGAAACCCTCCGGTGTAGTGACCCAAAAGGCCGGGGCGGAGGTATTCCGGCCTCCCGGATGCGCCACTTAGCATAAACCAGGAGACCGCATCGCCGAATTTTTGTCAGGGCTCCAAAACCAGTGTGGCGATGTTCTATCTGGGCTCTGTTGACCATTTGGGTTCTCGGAATAGGGAAGCCCAAAATGCTGCTGCTTCTTGTTGTCCCTTTGAGCCAACCTTAAAAGCGAAAGAACAAAAAAACAACTCCTTAACATCCTAAAAATAAAACTCCAAAGGGTAATTACCCTCGCAACAACAC